>PVIW01004264.1:62111-138153 GCA_004026585.1 Noctilio leporinus
ACCCCCCCCCCCCCCCCCCGCAGCTCACAGTGTGGCCACAAGTCCCCTGCGTAGCTAGAGAATGGGCCTCCGCACGTTCACATTTGTCCCGAGCTACACAGAGCATGCCCCCACTTTTCCCCATTGCTTTCCTGATGCACAGCCCATGCAGAAAAGTGTACTAATCCTTAACGCACAGGGTGATGAACTGTCTCCAATTCAGGCATCTACTGAGCGCTTACCACAAGCCCGCGAAGTCATAGATACCAGATGCCTACGTTTAGAAGCGAAGAACTTTGCCTCCTGACTTTGAATTCTAGATCTGTCATTTCTTAGTGAAGTGACCCAGGGGAGCCATGAGCCTGGCCCTCAGCCTCCTCAGCCTCCTGTGGAGACTGCCTGGGGCGATGCGGTTTAAGAGGCGGCCCATCCAACTGACACATGGTTATTGAGCCCGGACTACGGCCAGCCACTAGAAAGCTAGTACACAGAAGGTGCTGGAACGGAAATCTTCAACGAACATTAGCTTGATGAATCTAAGTGGCTCTGGGTGCTTCCCACCTGAGATGCAGACATGACAATGACTGCCCGTCTGTCTAGCAGCCTCCAGCTACTGTCCTGTGGGAAGTGGCCAGAGGCTCACAAGCCCAACCGGTGGGTGGCATACAACATAGGTGGCCGGGGCCACCCTCACAGCTGCTCAGAGCTTCCCAGAATGCAAAGCTTTCCTTTACACACACACACACACACACACACACACACAAGCTCATTCTCCCTCCACGTGACCTGCAGGAGGAGGCAGTGCCTGGATGTCCCTGGCTCCTGTCCAAACCTCCTAGTCACTCTCTGTGTGACTGTGGACATGTCCCTTTCTTTCTCTAGGCCTCAATTTCCATAACTGTAAAATGGAAACTCAGGAGCAGGGGTGGGAGCTTTGGAAGATGATCTTGAACAAGACCCTTGCCAGTGGGGGTCACCAGGGACCCTTGGAATCAGCAAAAGTACAGCCTGGTCAGAGAACCCAAACCAGCATGACTTGAGCAAGGGCCCAAGAATGTGGCTGGTCAGGATGTGACAGCAGAGGCGTGGCCAGACCTCCTCTCCAGCTCAGTCTGGCCAAGACTTGTCCCCGAAGTGGCATTTGGGCTCTCGAGGGTGCCTGCCCTTGCTGTCGGCTCCCTGACTCTGAGGAGGTACTGGCAGGTCACAGGAAAGGGCAGTGGCTGCGCGCATGGCTTTTCTGAGTTAAGCAGAGGCCAAGTTCCATCCATGTCTTAGCCTCTTGGGTGAGACAGTTCACCTCTCTAAGCCTCCTTATCCTCTGTACTGTGGGGGCTAATCAGAGCTACTCTTACTGTGGGGACCCTAAGAAAGGTAAAGAAGATGTCTGGCAAAATATCTAGCCTATATCAGGTGCACAAGAAATAGAAATTGATATAATAATAATTATTATCTTATCATTGTTCCTCACCATGAATGTTAGAGACTACAGTGAGTTAAGAGGAGGCTCTCAGTCATGAGCACAGTCCATGTGGCCATAGTGACAAAGTGGCCCCAACGCAGGCTCTGGGGTAGTTGGCACTGAACCTGATGATCAGCACACATTGACATTGACCCCGAGCAAGATGGGGCTGTCCTGTGCATTGTAGGAGGTTTAGCAGCATCCCGGCCTCTATCCACTGGCTGCCCAAAGCATCCCATGTTTGGTTATGACAACCCGAAATATCTCCAAACATGGTCAAATGGCTCCTGGTGAGGGGACAAAATTGTCATAGTTGAGAATACTACTTTATGTGGACTAACTTGTGCAATCCACAGAAGTTCTTGTTATTATCCTTTCATTTACAGATGAGAAAATAGAGGCACACAGAAGTTAAGTGACTTGTATGAGGTTACCTGACTAGTACATGGTGGGACTGAACTTTGAACCCAGGAGGTCTGGCTCTATAGCTCATGTTCTTAACCACCATGCAGTAAGCTTCTTGTGCAACTTTTTTTCTCAATTGTGACATTTTCCCCTGCTGGTCAGATGTAGCATGTGATTGGCCTCAGCTCTGCCTTTTATCAGATGAACCCCCTTCCTGACCACATGAGCCACAGACAGGTCTGACTCTTGACGATCCCCCACCCCTATCACAGAATTGTGTTAGAAGAGAGATCCATTGTAGCAAGACGCAGTCCCCAGTGCGCCCGCACTGATGACAGGAGGGACAGGTGATCACAACTGGGAAATCACCAAGCTTTACTTGGTTGAATGGGGAATACAGGGGCAGGTAAGGAGCCAGGGGTGAAGAGAAAGAGAGGACAGAAAGGGAAAGTTGACTGTCAGTGGTGGCCACCATGGAAGGTATGGCTGTATGATAATGTGATCCTATCTTCTGTCTCTTCTTCAAACATTCAGGAAATCAATATCACCAACGAATGGCTTAGGAGTTGGGTTATTTTAGAGGTGATGTGGCAAAATGCTTAGTTCAGCATGGGAAAAAGACCGCGGAATGATGAATGCCCAGAGGAACCGGATCATACCCAGTTACAACCTTCCCTGACTCCAAGGAGGGCACAGCTGACAGTGCAAGAAAGGAAAAACGAGAGACCTCAGCCTCTGCACGATTTGGACCCTGGGCTGCAGGCGGAGACTTTGTATAGGAACTCGGAGTTATGGTCCTAGTTCTATGTTTTACAGTGGTTGAAAATGGCTTCCTAACAAAGAGGCCTAAGTGTGCAGTTTGTGTTGTCCTTCTCTATGTTAGTATGGACCGCACTGCATTATTGTTCTCAACTTGTTCTTTCCCTACTTCAGGCCTTTGCCATGTGACTTTGTCTTTCCCCCCACCCGAGGCAGAGGCCACTGCTCCTCTCCCCCATCCACAGAATTGGCTTTAGGTATCTGACATGCTTTGGCCAATGGAATGTTAGCAGACATGAGCCATGCCTAGGAATGACATGTGCCTGTGTGGTGGGCCTGGCCCTCCACCTCCAATCACCATGGGAAGAGTTTACCCTTGAATGGCTGAAGCCTGGATCCCAGAAGGAACATACATGTGGCACAGGCCAGAGACCAACAAGCAGACAGAGCAAGTTCAACCAGACCCCCAGCTTGATATGGAGCCACCCAGCAGAGCTTTGGCCAGTCCAGCTAACCCCAAGCTGGCCATCAGACACGGAGCATGAAAAGTGAGTGTTGCTTTAAGAAATGATTGCTGTTGAGTTTGGGATCATTTGTTACACAGTGGTAGCTGACAGAGACAGTGTATTACTGAATAACCCAAACAGCTCGGCCAGAAGAGCAGTGAGCCCACTCTCTTCCACTCATACACATCCCAAGCCCCATGTCCACCTGATCCCCAGCCCCTAAATGAAATGACACATCAGGTTCTGAGTCAAATTAAGGATGGGAATTGGGCCTCTGAGAGGAGAGGTTGAAAGACAATCGCAGGGCACAGCCATGTGGGTGTGCCAGGGAACATATAGGTCCATACTCTCCCATGAACACATACATGGTCCTGTGTGTCAACATGGGCTTATGAAGGAGGGCCTCCCCTCTGCTGCTTTAGGATTTGCCAGGAAGCGGATTCTCCATGGCCAGGCAGGTGTTCTTATAAAACTCAGTGTGTGACTATGGCGCGGGTGGTGCCCCTTTGGATGTGAGGGCCTCATGCAGTGCATGACCTGAATATCAGTCCTCAGCAACCCTGCCACCTTCAAGGCAATTCCTGTGGGGAGGGGGTGGGGGCTGGGCAGGAACGAGATACTGTAAAAGGCAAATTCTGTGCTCACGTTTCTCAGTGTCATCTTCATTGAGTTCCTAAGATCCCTTCGAGGTGACAACAGACAGGACTGGCTCATTGAGGCAGTGTGCTCATTCTTTGAATTGTTCCACAATGCTCCCCACACGTCTTCCACATCCTAATTCCACTGGAGCTGATCTCTGTGTTGGAGAACTTTCCGGGAAGACTATTTTGTGTTATAGATGAGAATCATTTCTGTAAGTAAGCTTCCTGAATCAGATTGGAGGTGAGGCCCGGAGATAGAAAGACACAGGTGCAAATGCTCCCTTCAGCTTGTGAAGGTGAGTGAGGCCCAGAGGTAGATGAGGCCCGCCAGGCCGAGATTCTGCATTGCAGGTGTGGAGACCAGGGCATCAGCCTTGTTCGGAGAGGCCCAACTGATCTCACTGGGCAGCCAGAGTTGGGAAGCACTGTCTGGAGCATCGTCACGTGGCCTGGATGCAGAGAATCCCAGGTGTTTGCAAGAGTTGGGTGGGAATGGATGGATTGCATCCAAGTTCTCACAAGGCACTTCTGGGAGGGGCAGCCTGCATGTCTGAGATGACAGGAGGAGACTGCGGTACTGCCCGTGACCTCTGAGATGACAGATGTTCCGAAGCAGAAGATTAGGACCAGCCAATCTCCATCTGAAGTAGCCAAGTGGCCACCCCCACGGAATTTGAACACATGTCACATGGCTTGCCATCATTTGAACATGGGGTTTCACATTTTAAAAGCCTCTAGTTCCAATGTTCTCAAAAAGTCAAAAGAGATGATTATTTTGGGGTCCCTGGCTTGAAATGACAAAAATTAGCTCTAGTTGAGGGGTGGCAGTCCCTGGGGAGGCTCTGAAAGTTCCCTAGGATGCTAGGACTTGCCCTGACACTTCCTTTGAGCAATGACATGGATATTAGCTTCTCCTGGCCTGAGTCGCTGGATCAGATTCTTTTCTGTGCCAGGCAATGCACCAGTCACATGGAGCTACTGAGCGCTGGAAGTGTGGTTAATATGACCGAGGAACTGAATTTTTTATTTTATTGCATTTTAACTAATTCAAACTCAAAGGTGGTTGCATGATTCAGTTACTAGAAAACTTGGATGTGTGAATCTACTTTGCAAATTTCCAGTCCTTGCCTGAGAACTGCTGAATGAGAGAGTCTGGGAGTGGGCCCAGCAATCGGGGTTCAAACAACCCTGCTGGGTGGTTCTGACGGGTTCCCGAAGCACCTAGGGCTTCTGCGGGGGTGGGGCAGGAACCCCTGGGGATCAAGGCAGGTGGCTGAGGTCTGGAGAAGCGTATGGAAGTCGTGGTAGGCAAAATTCCCCTACCCTTTGCCAAACCCCTACTCCGTAAAAGGTGCGCAGGTCCTGCTCCCTGGAATCTGCCCGTAGAGTAGGGGGTGGTTAGGCTGCAGATGGAATTATGGGTTCTGACCAACTGACCTTGAGAAGGGGAGGTCATCTTGGACTATTTGGGTGGGCCCAGGCTAACGACAAAGGTCCTTAACTAGGGGAGGCGGGTGAGCAGAAGAGTGAAAATCAAAGAGACGGTAGCATAAGAAGGACCCACCAGCCATTGCTGGCTTTGCAGATGGAAGGGGACCACATCAGAGGAAGGCAGACACTGGACCGTGAGGTTTTCCATGGATTCTCCGGAAAGAAACACACCACCGCCAACACCTTGATGGTAGTTAGCCCATCAGACCTGCCACGCTCTAAGATAAGTAATTTGTATTGTTTCAGACAGCAATTTGTTAGGGCAGCAACATGAGACATTAAACACAGTGCCTAAGGGCCCGGGCATGGGGGTCAGAGTGTCTGGGCCTGGGGCTGTCCTCCTGATGCATAACCACTGGAAAGTATCTTAGTGTTCCCTCCCACCCTAAAAAATGGGGGTGATGATGATGATAATAGTACATATAAGGTGAGAGGATGCAATCCATGCAAAACATTTGGCCCATAGTAAGTGCCCTAATAGATACTTAAAAGCAATCAATGGGCAGCCTACCAAGAAGCTAAGATGGTGCAAACAGCCCAAGGGACAGAGAAGTAACCATAGTGGGATGGGGTGGAGGACAGAAGGCTTCCTGGAGGAGGCAACTTTGGAACTCAGTTTTAAAGAAATATCAGGGAAGGAGGGGGATAGACAATGCTGACAGGAAGGGGAGCAGGTTATTATGGTGGTAAGTACAAAGGAGTTTCCCTGGGTGGATAGGAGCCTGCATTAGGGTTTAGTGAAAACAAAGTTCAGAAGAAATAAGGGGCAGAGGGGAACATCTTCCCAAGCCAAATAAAATCCAGAAGCTATAACAGAAAACTCCTGAGCTTTGATTACATCAAAATTTCAAAATTCCTTGTAACAAAAACACCATAAACAAATGAAAAGACCAGTGATCAGCTGAGAGGAAATATTTGCAACGGTTGATAAAGCGTTACTGTCTAGTCTATGTAAAGAGTTCCTAGAAATCAATAAGACAAAATACCCCCCCCATTCAATCGAAAAATAAACAGCAGATACAAATCAACAGCCACTGAAGATAAAGTACAAAGATGCTCAACAAGAAAAGATGCTGAACCTCACACAGCATGAGGGAAATGCAAATTAAAACGATGCAATATTTTCACCCCTCAGATTGGCAAACACCAGACTGCTAACGCCCAGGGTTGGCAACTGTCAAGGAAATGACATCCTTGCATTCTAATGGCATCTGTCCGCCAGCCTGGGTGGAGTCAGCAATACTTGTGGGGCGGGGCGGGTTGCAGGGGTGGAGAATCCCAGAGCCTGGAGGAAACAGCCTAACCCCTTGGTGTAATTAGAGCCTCCCCCTCTGCTCCACAGGAGGCAGAAGAAACAGGGAGCCCCATCAGAAGGAACCTGCCCTTTTGGGTTTGCAAGTAAGGGTCAGCCAGGTGCCTCCTGCTGGTGACACAATCGGACTTTTTCAGCCAAGCTGTCGCCAGTCTCAGGGTGGCCTCACTGGGGGATGGGGGCGGGGGTGGGGCTTCTGTAGTAGAGATCCTGGAAGATGACTGTGACTAGGATTACAGTGACTGGGGTTGTACACCGGAAACTAATATAAATGTTCGACAAGTGTAACTGAAAAATGAAAAAATGAGGTAAACAAAAAAGGACACATTTTGCAAATAAAGGAACAGGCTCAGAGAGATGTTAGGAGGCCTGGATTCACCTGCGCATGAAAACACACCTGTGCTGTTAGAGTCTTCCCCTGGACTGTAACGGGTGGCACGCATTGTATGTTCCCTATTGACTCACACTGTGCCAAGGCCTTCACATGCATTCATTTCATTGTTCCCTCTCACGGGGCAGGAACCGTCATTTGCAATCATCTGGCAGAAAAGGAAACTGGCTCAGAGAGGGTAGGTAACTCCCCCAGAGTCCCACAGCTGCTAAGTGGTGGTGTGAGGCTTTGAGATGCAGTCTGTCCTCTACCACTGATGCATGGAAATTGTGTGTGGGTGAGCCATTCTGGGCTTGGGGTGTGTGTTTGGGTGTATAAAGGTACATGATACCTGGAGAAGTAGGTTGACATTACCTGAGATGGCAGAGACCTTATGGCTACACATGAGTAAAACATGTACCTTTATTTCACAAACTACTGTGTGCAATCAGCCAAGTTACTTAACCTGTTATTAAGGGAATGTGAACATCGCACTAGACTCGCAGTGGGTCTTCCTGCCTCTCTCATTTGCTGACACGCAGCACGTAGAAAGATGCTTAACCACACTAATCATAAAGGAAAGCTGAGTTAAGACACGATACCACTAGCAAAGACTGAAAAAGAGCCATAAATGCCCTGTCAAGAATGTCAAGAATGTAAATAAACAAAAGCAGGTGTCCACTAAGTAAGTCTGTAACTGGATAGACCTTCCTGGGAAACCTCTTGGTGATAGGTTTCAAAGTCGTAAAAGTATATACCTTTAGATCCAATGATTCCTATTCTGGGAATTTATCATATGGGTAAGCACCTGAAAATACGTGACCAGAACAATGCATCATAGTTTATACAGATAGCAGTCTACTCCCAAAGGAAAGGAAACAACCTAAAATTCCATCGCAGGAGGCTTAGTTAATAGAATACAGTTCAGTCATAAAGTGAAATATCATGCAGACTTTAAAGAGAGTACTATAGATCTCTATACTTCCATAGAAGTAGCATGTTGTACATGCTACAGGCGAATGCATTTTATACATGAATTAGATCATATGTTTTCCACATGCATGTATGTAAATATACATTTATGAAGCATAATATCTTCTAAGATTTATACTGAACTGTTCATGATGACTATTTTTGTGGGTTGGAGGTGGGAAGGGAGGAGGATTTCACTTGCTACTTTTTGCAGTCTTATAGCCATCATGAATGAACAGAAAACATATTTTGATTTAGGAGTGAGGTTGGAGGAAATCCGTACAGAGTCATCTTGCTAAGGTTGGGTCGTTGCTTGATTTTAAGATTCTGGCTGCATAGAGAGCCAACTCTGTGTCCCATTCACTTCATGGAAAGATTTTTTGATGACCACACTGATTCTGGTCACCCCTGTTTGGACCTTTCTGATCAGCATTTAGTGCATTCTATTACAGTGGACCAGTCCTAGGTCTTCTCTCTGGACCAGCTTGAGGACGTTGTAAGGACCGGGGACATGTTAGCCATCTCATGTTCCCCTGCCTATCACGGGACTTCACGTAGAGGCAGTGAATTTTCCCTTCATTGAGCAAGTATTCTGTGTGCGCCCGTACTGCACTGGGCACTGGAGATACCAGGAGGGAGCTAACCAGATATGGCCAGTTGCCTGGGAGCTCACGGGGTTGACTAAATAAATGACTCACAGGTGAGTGACCAGTGAGTGGATGAACTCAGAGGGTAGGAAGAAGTGACCTAGTGACTTTGTGAACCGATACACAAGAGGACTGGCCTAGAGCAGACAAACCAGCCCTGTCTCAGGGAAGTGGTTTTCACATTATTATTATTATTATTGGTAGTAGAATCTCTTTTCAATAAACAAAATAGAAAACAATGATACTATTGTAAACTCATTTATAAGTTCAATGGAAAGTTGTTATGGGTCCTGAAACCTACGTAATTTTGATGAACAAAAAAATATTTGGGATATCACACCCTTGAGGCATGTGATGACTTTGCTAGTTTTTCAATACTCAAAAACATAGTAAAGATTGAATTCAAATCAAAGATTTACAGAACTCCGGAGTTTGAAGAATTACTATTCTGGAAGTAAGAGCATTATTTCTGTTTGTTTTCTTTTGAAGTAACAAAGGGAAGCAAGAGAACTCATTTTCTCATTCATCCAGTAAGTATTGAGTTCATTCAATGGGTCAGGTACTCTTTTTTTTTTTTTTTTTTGATTAGTTATTATTTTCAGAGAGAGGGGAAAGGAGAGAGGCAGAGAGGGAGAGAGACATCAATGTATGGTTGCCTTTCACCTGCCTCCAGCTATGGATCTGGCTGGAGACCTGGCTTGCAACCTGGTTATGTGCCCGGGCTGGGAATTGAACCAGTGACCTTCGGGTTCACAGGCCGATGCCTTATCCACTGTGCTACCAGCCAGGGCTGATGCCCCTAGTCTTAATTAAGGAATTGGAGGAAACCTAGATGCACACAACAGCATAATCTTATTTGTGTAGGACTATGAAGTATAGGTTCACATACATTAAAAAAAATCCTCCCCAGGTGCATGCCAAAACTTGAATAGCAGTGAGTCTGGGGAAGAGGCATACCGACTTCTGCACAGTTTGAATTGCTATAATAATCTGATGGTGATGTGCTGTAGTCATACTTGGGGAGAAATGAGTTTTTAAAACTCCTGGTCTGGCTGTCAGAGGCACCTGAGCAGGACAGAGGAGTGACCCAGGTGTCAGTCAGGGAGACCACACAGCCACACTGATCCAGCACAGGTTTCCTGGCTTTAGATCCTGAATTCCAAACCTCGAATAACCCCTGGGGGTCTCTAACACTCTTTACATCCAGGAAAAGGGGAAACAGCACTCATGGAGGGTCACTCACATCTCTAAGAATCCCAAAATCAGTGACCCCGCAGGAGGCCAGTAGCAGGAGCCCAGGGCAGGGTTGAGTCCCAGGAAGAGTTTGGGGTTTGGGGTCCCACGGCCAAGGTTTCACGCACACCCACACCCCTTGGGCCATTCACTTGAGCTCTCAGAGCTTCTGTTTGCTTATCTGTAGGATGGGAGGGGGGTTCTTGCTTCAGAGGGGTGATGTAAGAACTGAGATGACATACACCCCAGCACATAGTAGGTCCTCAACACGGTCCCCTCGTTCTTCAGCCCGGGGCCCTGAGACGCCCATGGCCCAAACCTCCCCCACCTCCTCCTGAGATTCCTGTACCTGCAGCCCAGGTCAGCACAGCACCGGGCACAGTGAGCCGGCCTCCTGGTGACGCGGGCCCGTGGGATCCGGGGACACGGTGAGGCCAGGGACACGGGGGCCAGTCTCTCCATCTGGGTGGTGGGGAGAAGGGCCGGCTCTGCCATGAACTCACAGGTGAGCCTTTGCACCGATGTGGCTGCAGCTGCGGCTGCTGCGGGTCTGACTCAGTCACTCAGTCATCGGCAGTTCAAGCCGCAGGAAGCCTGCACGCCCAGTTCCCAGACACCCCCTCACCCGGACAGAGGTCCAACCTCCTTCCAGGCGGGGCTGGCTCAGCCAGGGACACCTACAGGCAGACACACACACACACACACACACACACACACACACACACACCCTTGAGCCCTGCCCACCTGCCTCCGCTGGGAAGTTCAAATGTAAATGGCACCTTTTAAAAAGTCACAAAATATCATTTGCATCGCCATTACTACTACCTGCAGCCATCTGATGGTAAGACTTCATTAAGAAAGTACCTGGCTAATGGAGGTGGAATAAAGGAATAAAGCATCCGCGACCTGGGGGCTTTGCCCTCTGCTTATGAGCAGGTCTCCTGCCTTGTCCGAGCTCTGGTCCCTGTGAAATGCCGCAGCAAAGCAAGCAGACAGGAGTGTGTTGAGGGCGTGGGTGGGGGGAGGAAGGACGTTAATGGAGCAGGAAATGGAAGTAGCTGGATGTGGGGGTCCGGAAGAGTCTCGTCTCCCTGGGAACTGCCTTTCAGCCTGGAATGTGAAGGAGTAGGGACCAGGAAGGGACATCCTACCTGTCTGCCTGGCTTGTGTCCTACCCCATATCTGTGCCAGGCAGGAGCCCCTCCCCTTACTCTCTGGCCAGGACAGAATGCCATGATCCGTACCCGCCAGCACAGCTAGGTGGCCCAGGCCCACCCTGCCCTCCGCTGAGGCTCCAGGAGTCTGACCCTCGCAGGCAGCATGCCTGCCTTTACGAGAGGAAGAGTAGCCCCGGGGTGCTGCTCTTGGAGATGTGAGTGACCCTCCATGTGTGCTGTTTCCCCTTTTCCTGGATGTAAAGAGTGTTAGAGACCCCCAGGGGTTATTCGAGGTTTGGGATTCAGGATCTAAAGCCAGGAAACCTGTGCTAGATCAGTGTGGCTGTGTGGTCTCCCTGACTGACACCTGGGTTGCTCCTCTGTCCTGCTCAGGTGCCTCTGAGCAGGGTTCCAAGGCCACGGGCCACTCTGGTCTACTCAGGCCCAGGGGAGGCAAGAAATGGAGCCCGATAGCTGGAAATCGCCCCCACCGGAGCCACAGTGCCCATGGATAAGCAAAAGCTGGGTGGGGGCCCACAGGACAAGGGGCCCACAGGACAAAGGGCCCTCGGGAGCTCCAAGTCCCACGCAGCCACCCCTGGCTCCCCGTGCTGACGGGCTGGAGAGAAACTGACTGTTCAGTTCTCCCAAACCTTTTCCGGAGAAGGAGGCCCTGAAACGGAACCACCGGAAGGCCAAGTATCTGGGGGTCCCATGGGTGCAATGGCCCTCCCTGCCTATATATGTGAATTGAAGTGGCAGTAAAAGGGGGTGAAAAAGTACTTTGGAAGGCATGAGAAGGTTTGTGTGGAAACTGTGGTAAGTCCTTGACAGAGGCTGAATGGAGAGAAGCATGGATGGTGGGTGGGTGGGACAGTGAACGAATGCCTGTGCACATGAATGTGTGAGCATGAGAAACTGAGTGAGCGAATGAACGAATGAATAAGGCAGTGAGCCATTAGGGAAAAGGGTGGATAAGTAAATGAGCAAATGAATCGATAAATAGATGCTGGATTAAATTAGCGCTTGAGTCAATGAATTTCTAGAGCAGGACAGAAAACCTAACGTTGCTCCCTCGCAATGTAGGAAGCCCTGGGAGAGAAAGCAAGAGGAAGTGAGAGTAGCCTGAATCCTGAAGAAACTGCACTTTCCAGCTTCTTTACGGAAGCACAGCCTCTCGGCTTCCTGGAGAGCCGTGCGCCGAGAGTGAAGTGAAGTGTGTCCATGCTCCGGGCAACATTCCTCAGCCCAGATGGCCGGCCCAGCCTGGGAGTATCGGCCTGGCCGGTTAGGTCACAATGGAGTGACTCAGGTCTGTGGCCCTGTACCCTGGCAGCCTGCCAGCACCTCGCCAGGGCGGCCTGAGAGCCAGCCCACCCACTCACTGTTGTCAAGAGCATGCCATGCCCCTCAGGCTCAGGAAGCTCCTCAGGGTCGCATGCTATGGGCTGAGAATTTCCTCCCTGCTTTTCCACCCTCTGGGCAGCTCCCCCTCCCCACTGCGGTGCTGCCCTACCTGCTGTGAGGCAGCGGATGCTCTAGGCCTGGGGTTCCTCCTCAGCTCTGCCCTTTAGGCTGTGTGGCTTCAGGCAAGTGCCTTGACCTCTCTGAGTCCCAAGTCTTCATTTCAGTGCAAACCTTACCTGTCCCCCAGGGGTGGATGTGAGCGTTCAGCGGGATCATGCATGCCAAGTGCCCAACCTGGGTTTGGCACACGATGGGCACCAAGCATCAGACTTGCTTAACTCCTTCCTTACGGCAAGTTCATGGCCCATGACAGCCACAGGAAGCAAATACGGAGGAGACAGGTCCCACTTTGCTGATGGTGACACTGAGGTTGAAGGGATGGTGGAGGTGGGGGTGAGGGGCTTGCCCTTAGGATCCCAGGGTTCAGGAGTGGAAGGGTTGGTCTCCGTGATGTGTCCTGGAAAGGGCTCCAGAGACCATCAAATGGACCCTGCGTCTCTGACAGCCCCAGCAGGGACCCCACCTTACCCGGGTGACTGTCCTCCCAGACCCGGGTTCCTGGGGCCGGGGACACACGGACACCCGTTGTTCCGAGTTTAGTCAGGTTTGCGGCGCAGCCTCAAGCAGCGTCGTCCCTGTCCGGGAAGAGCCAGGGTATTTTGTGGATCCTGAGAAACAGGTCTTAGGTAACAATCAGAAAAACAGGCCTATTTCCAGGAAAATGGGACCCTGGCCCACCTCAGGAGGCTGTTGTGGACATGGAATAAGATGACATGGGGAAGCACTGGGCAGTGGGGCAGGCGCTCAGTGTGGCTGTAAGGAGGGGGGTGTGATGTCTCTTGGGGAGCCTGTCACTGGAAGGCCACCAGGTATGTTTACCAGACAGGCACATCCACGTGCCCTGCCTAATAGGAAGACAAAATGCACACCCCTTGGAGGCCTGGGGTCTCAGCTCCCCACTCAAAGCAGGAGGGCATCTCCCCACAGTCCCCACCACTGCCATCCAGAGCTACGGACTCACCTGCCAGGGGCCCTAAGGAGCTGTCTCCCTACCTCCCGCCACGGACAGGAGCCTGGTTGTGCCGGCTTTCCCTTGGGGGGCCCCCACCCCACCCCACAAGGCTCCTCTGACTCCCACAGAGCGGCTGGGGGTGGGGAAGGCAGGGCAGGGTGGTTGGAGAAAGTGCCAGACAGAGCCAGGGAGAACCTTCCACCACAGGGGACATTTGTTACCAAAAGCATTCGTTTATTCAAGGCCAGGAAAGCTCCCAGGAAGACTGCTGGGAAAAGCTCAGGAGCCAGAACAAAGCATGTGCGGAGAAAGGGGGTGTGGGTGTGTTTGTGTGTGTTTATGTGTGTGTGCATGCGCGCTCGCACAGTGTGCAAAGGCCAGGAGAAACAGGCACTTCTGTGCACACTCTCGGTGCAACCTTTCGGTGAGACCACTTCCCAGTACCTGCAAGAGCTTATCTTCGACAAGGTCTCCTTTCAGAACGTGTCCCATGGACGAAGCTCGCTTGTGCACCAAGACAGAAGGTCAAGGGTGTGGCTTGCGGCCTCGGGAAACCTCACCCAGCAAATCCAGCGGGCTCAGATCCCAAAGGGCGGCGCTCTCCCCTCCAGAGGCTTTCGGCAGGAGGAGGACAGGCTCTGATCCCGGCTTTGGATGGACGACCATTCACAGCAATAGGGCAGAAAGGGCAGGGCAGGGGAGTCCAAGCTCTGGGAGACTGGCTGATACATTCAGGCTCCCTATTCTCTCCTTTGAACAATTGAAAAGGCTTGTTGTGATGGCTGGTAACATGTAGGGCGAGAAAGAGGGAACAAAGGTGACCCTTGGTGATTTCCAGGAGGGCCCGTCCCCTCTACAGCTCCAGGGTTGCCAGCAAGGACGCGAGGACAGATGGGGGCTTCATCAGTGTCTCCCCCCGTCACCCATCTCCTGCCACACGCCAGCCTGAGAAGCACCTGGCCCAGCGGGTCAGGCTCGGGCGTCACAGGGCTCATGTTCAAATTCCAACTTCATCACTGCGACTCAACATGTTACCTGACTGCTCTGTGCCTCGGTTTCCCCATCTGTGAAGCAAGACTAATCAACCACCCTACGTGACAGAATTCTTGTGAAGGGTCAGAAACAATAATGTACAACATAACCCAGAAAAGCTCCTGGGACACAGTGAGTGCATTATTGTGAACGCGTCTTCAAAGAACTAGGCCTGCGGCAGATACTCGGTCAGTATTGATAAAGCCAATGGTATTAGAAACAACCTGAAGACTCATTAAGGAGTGAGCCTGCAATGAGGAAATGAAGCTTCAGAGCAAAACCTCCCGGCCCTTGGAACAGATGGGAAGGAGGGTCAGGGGTTCCGCAATGGGGTCAGGACGGCTGGGGGGGGTGCCAGCTCCCACTGCTTGTTGAATGAACAGACTTGGTCAGGCCCAGCTCGTTTGTCAGGCATCTCCTGAGCTCAAGAATGCCCTGTGTTCTTTAATGTGGACCCACACCTTGCAGCCCAGCCCTGCCCTAGGACCTCCCCCACCCTGGCTCCTCCGGCCACCTTCTCCCTGGGTGCTTACACCACCTTCACAGACTTGGGCTCGACCCCAGGGCCCCGGGGGATCCTCCAGAGGCTGTGTGTTGGAGGGGATGAGGCAGGTGTCCCAGAAAAGCAGGTGTCCTTCTTCCTTCCTGGCGAGTCTCCCCCATCCACTTTGGCCATGGCCCCTGCACAGCTGACTCCAGGAAAACCAAGCTGGGAACAGATGGCAGGGTGGGTCTAGGGATGACAATGGAATAAGAGGAAGAGAGGGACAGATGCATCATGGGAGAAGGAAGTGATTTGTATTAAGGGGACCCCCCCCCGCCACACACCGCTCAACGGAATTTGAATATCTTGTTTCCTTATCCCACTAAATGTTTGCAGACAGGACAGGCTACATCCTTTCTGGGACCCATTAACAATGAACATAACCCCTGGCTGGTAGCACAGTGGATAAGATGCCGGCCTGCAAACCTAAGGTTGCTGGTTCAGTTCCCCAGCCAGGGCTCATAACCAGGTTGCAAACCAGGTCTCCAGACAGGTCTGTGGCTGGAGGCAGGTGAAAGGCAACCATACACCGATGTCCCTCTCCCTCTCTGCCTCTCTCCCTTCCTCTCTAAAAATAATAAATAAAATAATTAAAAAAAAAAAAAAAAGAACACATAGGCTCTTGTTAAAAGTTTTAAGCCCTGGCTGGTGGCTCAGTGGATGGGTAGCACTCCGCAAACCCAAAGGTTGCTGGTTCTATTCCCAGCCAGGGCACATAACCAGGTTGCAAGCCAGGTCTCCAGCCAGGTCTGTGGCTGGAGGCAGGTGAAAGGCAACCATACATTGATGTCTCTCTCCCTCTCTCTCTCCCTTCCCCTCTCTCTGGAAATAATAAATAAAATCTTTTAAAAAATATAAGTTATCAAAAACGTCGGCAGCAACAGCAGACATTATGCCAAGCATGGGTTTTTCTGAGCACGGAACCCCGTGGAACCACACAAGTCACCTGCCATGAAGCCAGCCCTGTACACAAAACCTGAGGGCAGGCACATGTGCATGTCAGGGGAAAGGGCCCTCGACTGTCAAGGTCATGACCCAGAAAGGTTAAGAATCACAGTAGCCCTGGCTGGTGTGGTTCAGTGGATTGAGTGTCAGCCTGCAAAATGAAGGGTCACCACTCTGATTCCCAGTCAGGGCACAGGCCTGGGTTGAGGACCAGGTTTCCAGCTGGAGGTGCATGAGAGGCAACCACACACGGATACTTCTCTCCCTCTTTCTCCCTTCCTTCCCCTCTCTCTAAAAAGGAATAACATCTTTGATATATTTTAAAATTTTTATTAACTCTTCAAAATCCAGTATGTACTTAATTTTATTATTTTAAAATATTTTATTTATTATTTCCACAGAAAGAGGAAGGGAGAGAGTCAGAGCGGGAAAAAAACATCATTGTGTGGCTGCCTTTCATCTGCCTCCAGCTACGGACCTGGCTGGAGACCTGGCTTGCAACCTGGTTAGGTGCCCTGGCTGGGAATCGAACCAGCGACCATGGGGTTTGCAGGCCAGCACCTTATCCACTGTGCCACCAGCCAGGGCCCAATAAAATATATTAAAAAAAAAGATTATTGATGTTTCTCTCACACATCGATGTTTCTCTCCCTCTTTCCTTCCCCTCTCTCTGAAAATAAGTAAAAATAAAATAAAAAAGAGGTTCATTCCCCTTCCCGCCAACCCCATCTCCCTAAGAGGGCCGCACCTGGCAGGACAGGCTCACCGGCGGGGCCTCTCTTCCTCTTGGGTATGGAGCGCTCTGTTCCAGCGAAGCTCAGCTGGGCCTTTGCTCCAGGGATCCCAATCAAAACATAAATCTGAGTCATTTTCCTCCGAATCTGTGGAGAGACAGGCCTCTGGGATGGTCACACCCTGTCTCCTATCCCTTACCCAGAAGAAGACCCCTGCCCAGGCTGGGCAAGGCTGCAGGCTTGTCTAAGGCCAGGGGCCAAGGCCAAGTGATGACAAAGGGGACAGCTCCAAGACCTCAGGAAGGTTCAGGGCCTTGAATGGTAACCAGGGATCAAACAACGTCATTCTGTAACTGAGAAAGTGGCCACATCCACCTACTACACAGGGAAGGACCCCGGAGGTGAGCAAATGACCTCCCTGTATGGGGCGCCGGCCAGGAGCAGGCACGGAGGAGGCAGAAGCCCAACCATCCGTTTGTCCACCAGTGCATTCATTAACAGTAGCTGGGTACGTACGTACAATGGTCTCTGTTGCAGCACTGCTTTGTGGTGAAACGCTCACGAACAATAAAACCCCCTAGAAAGCGCATGTGGGCACGTCCATCAGTGAGATTTTTCGTTGACTGAAGTGTGGCACAAGCCCACCTAACGGAGACCTGGCCCATCCATCCACCGGCAAGTCAGGAAGCTACCAGAACAACTGCACTGGTCTGCACCTTTCTGCCTGCAGGATGTCTGGGTGTTACCAGCAAGCTGCAGAGAAATGTTTATGGGATAATTTTTTTTTTTTTTTTAAATAGGCAAACAAAGAACACTTTCTCCTCCATTACTTTTTTGGGAAAACATACAGGTGTCATTAAATAGGTGTATAAGCTCGCTAACATGGCTTACCTTGGGAAGTAAGGTAAGAAAGGAGAGGGGGCAGGAGAGGTTTTTTTCTTCTTACTACTTATACGCTCATTTTACAAACTGCAAGAAGTAAAGGGAGGCTGGAGGAAGACGTTGTATTGCAGACCAAGAGCACAGAGAAGACTGAGCCTCAATGTCCTCATCTGTAAAATGGGCATAACAACAGCCTCTTCTATAATGAGGGTTACTGAAGTAAGACATGCATAATGGGTGTTCAACAATGTTGACAGTTACGAGTTTTAAAAAATCGGCACAATGACTTGAGGTGACTGGTCTTCACACGATTGTTTTCTGAACACATACTGCATGTAAGACATGTATGTTCTCATTTAATCCTCTTAACAACTTCTTGCGGGCAATTACCAATGTTATTCGTCTACAATGAGGAAGGCTCAGAAATGTGATGTCCAGCTCATAGCCAGGAAGTGCTCGTGCTGAACTCAAATCTGCCTCCCGCTGCAGTTCCATTGCACCTGTGGGAGGTCAGGAACTTTAAAGGGAGCTTCGAAATCAACAGCTCCAGGGGCCAACAGGAAGGGCTGCCAGGACTCTCAACAGGCATTGCCTACAGTGCCCACTTTGGTTTCAGCCCTAAATCTGTGCCTTTGGAGGTTTCCTTCTTTTTTTTTTTTAATTTTATTGCTGTTGTATTACATCCATCCCCTTTTTGCTCCCCTCTGTCCCCCTCCCCACCCACCCATTCCCCCCAAAGTCAATCCCACCTGTTGTCCATGTCCATGGTTCCTTTATACTAGGTTCTTGGCTAAGCTCTCCCCTTTCTTGCCTCTGCCTCCCCCCTCCCCCCAACCCCTCTCTCCCTGACCACTGAGGGCCTATTCCTTGTGTTCATATACTTGGTTCTGTTTTGCTTGTTGTTAGTTTTGCTCATTATTGTCCCGTAATGGGTGAGATCATATGATATTTGTCCTTCACTGACTGGCTTATTTCATTAAGCATAATACTCTCCAATTCCATCCATGTTGTTGCAAAGGGTACAAGTTCCTTCTTTCTTTCTGGAGGTTTCCTTCTTCTGTCTGCAAATTCCCTTCAAATCTCAAAGCACATGTCCTCGGTAGAGCATTGTCCCCTTGGAGGACACCTCTGGCTTTGTCCCCTCTCCCTGTATCATGGCAGGGGATTGATGCTGTCCCCATGGCCAGCTTCCCCAGGGCTCAACTGCTGCCCACAATCTTTTTATTTAAAAAAATTTTTTTGCCCTAGTCTCACCTGGGAGCTTCCTGCTCCACCCTCTTCCTCCTCCCTCACCCTGGGAAATTGCCTTCTCATTGGCCGGGAGGCATGCTGCTCAGCCTTCGGCCTTCTGGGCCCTGAAACTGTCCTGTGAGCCAGGCCAGGCAGGTGGGTGTGCGTAGGGGAATCACAGCTACCCTTGTCTGCTTTCACCGGATTCCAGGCCAGATGGACGCCCATCAAGAGATCCAGAGCAGACAGAAGACCACAGGCTAGGGTGTTGCAAGCTCCAGCCTCCTAAACCCTGGCAGGCCCAGCCCCTGAATTCGGGCCAGTCCCCCAGCACAAGGACAGAACAGATGCAGTAATACTGAAGTTCCAAGAAGACAGGGACCCTGAAGGAGTGACGAGCGATCACGTCCTCAAGGATGGCTTCTGTTCATCGCAAAGTTAACCAAACGACTGATTTCTTAGTGCCACGTGAGATGGCAGTGGGTCAAGAGCCTCTCAGCAGAAAGTGTGGGAAGGGGTGGGGCAGGGTAGGTTGTGGACAGCTTCAGAGCAGGGCCTCCAAGGAGAACGAGTTGCTGGAAGGGATCAGTGCCTTAGACCGTAGGAGAAGGTATCCCTTCCCCTCCCAGGGAAGCAATCCAAAACCACTCCTAGGCGTCCTCCTAACTTGACAAAACTGATACTGACTAGATTATTTCTCAGCCTGCAAGCACCTACTATGTGCCATGTGTGGATAAATACCGTGTGCTCCGCCCCTGACGTGCAGCTCTCTCTAAGGGCAGGGACCACTGTCATCTCCGTTTTGTAGAAAACTAAGGCTCAGGGAGGACTTGTCCAAAGTCACGCTGCTGGGAGATGCCAGAGCCAGGATTTGACGCCGGACACTAGATATTCTCAGGTGTTTACAGGTGTGTGACCCTGGGCAGGTTTCTCCTCCAGAAGCCTCAGTTTCCTCAATTATACAGTACGGATCACTTCACAGGGCCCTTCTGAGGGTTAAAGGAAATAATCCACATCAAGGATGGAGCACAAGTCCTAGTCCCAACACAGTGTTTAAAAAAGCTTAGCTATTATTATGAACTATTAAGGGGCAAGGCTGAAATCTGGGCCCCCGTGACCTGGACTCCAGACTGACAGCTTTATCGCCACTGCACAGACAGGTGCTCTGACATCCACCGACCACGGGCCTGATGGCCAAGACGTGGTGCTCAGAGAGTGCTGTGGTCCACCCTGGGAATGAGATCACATTTTAAATGTGTTCTGGAAGCTCTCGCCAGGAACTGCCAATGATTACACCATGACCAGCCCCCACCTTTGAGGTCGTAGGGTAGGTTAGAGGGCAAAACGCTACCCTGTCTCAGTGCCCTACCACTAGAGGTGGCGGTGCTCAGCGCCCTCCCTGCCTGCCCAGTTGGCCAAAGTGTACGGGGCTGAGGAGCAGGAGGTAGAGGTCAAGCTATCCCCAGGAAGAGGTCCAGCGAGACTGGATGCCTGTCGAGCAGCGTGTCATTCCTGCCACCTGGCCAGGCTGCATCCCTGCCCACCAGCCCCCATGGCCAGCTCCACCCCCGAATGCTGAGCTCAGGACAGATGTCAGCCACTTCAGGGACCCTGCGTCCCAGAGCAACCCAGACCCTCCTTGATGCACCATCTGGGCACAAAAGGATGAGTGGAGCAGGGCAGCTGGCCAGTGCCTAAGCCGCCCATTCCCCATCGTGCAAGTGGTCTACCGCACAAAAGCACCGAGCTGAGTGGGTGAGAGGGACTGGCCCGTCCTCTGCTCACTGAGTCTTGTGTCCCAGCTACAGCCACAGGAAGGGACACCTTTCACTAGTTCATCTGCCCAGAGGGGCCACTACTTTCCAGGGCCAGTGCTAGCACCAAAGACCTTAAGTGCCAGCAGTGGCCCTGAGGGGACACAGACACATGCACGAATGCTTCCCAGTCAAACCTGGGGATTCACTCTTGGCCTCTAGGTTAAGAAGCTCGCAACTACAGTCAGTCCTTTTCTCTGCCAGGAGACCCCTTGCCAGCCATGAGCCTGCAGTGAAAACACACGCAAGCCCCTCTCTTTCTGCAGTGATGGCAGGACCCCCCGCCAGGCTCCAGGATGAGGTCCCGGCGGGACAGCTCACCTTGGCTAAGCAGGAAGCGAAACCAGACGATCAACAAGAACAGCAGCAAGGCCACGGGCAGGCCGAGCCAGAGCACCAAGAAAGAAAATGTGAGGTCGTTCACCAGCGGCACCAGCGGGTACTTCATGGTGCGTGCAGCTAACCCAGGCTAGCTGGGCAGGGCCGGCAGCGCTGCCCCGGGGATCTGGGGGGCTGGGCCATGCACTCTGCTCTCAAACCAATTGTGACTGAGCTGGTGATGTCGTAACAAGGAAGTCACAGTGTCCTTCAGGCGAAGGGAGGGCTGAGGAATGGTTAGGAGCTTCCAGGCAGCAGGCCGGAGTGTGAATGGCTGCTACGGGGCCCACGGGCCGCCTCCGTCTCCTGTAGGATGGGAACAATTCTCACCTCTTCAGGCTGCTGTTAAGAATAAGTGCGAGGATAAATATTGCTCCCAGGAGGGGCGATCATCTATTTGAGGTCACGGATCCTTCCAGGAACCAGCCAGGTCCCCGATCCTGAAATCCCCGCGTCAGGCGCCCGCATTTACACTTTGTGGGAGCGGCAGGGGCTGTGCACACCGGATGGAGCTTGAGTGCCGTCCGTAACCGACGGGTGGCACGCGCAGGTCCAGTCTGGTCAGGTCTCCTGACTTCAAACACTGAAATACCCGTCTGGTGGGGCAGACTGGGTCACTGGGCTGCCCTTGAAAACCTTTCTGACCCACAGTAGGCCCTCGGTAAGTGGTTACTATTTAATTTGGAAGCTTTGCCACCTCTCATAATTAGGGTGTTCAGTGAGGAGCTTCTAAGGCTTTAACCTTGTTCCTTTATCTCCCAAGTGGGCAGAATACTCCCAGATGTCATTCTTTTCTCCTCCCATGTCAACTCCATCCATCCACCCATGAAGTAGTTAGTAAACCCCCACGTGCCAGGCCCCACGGCCGGAAGGAGGCTCTGGACCTCAAGGTGTGGGAGTGCTAGTGCAGGGCGGCAGAAGCATGGTTATTTCCCAAGCAGGTCCCTGGACCACCTGCCTCAGTCACGGCCAACAGTGAGTGGGGGTGGAGGGCATGTAGGAAACATGGCAATGTCCATGCTCACCCTGTTCTACCAAGTCAGAATCTCCGGAGGTGAGGCTGGGAACTGGACACATTAATAGGCAACCAGTCTAACGGAGACCTGATTTTGAGACCAGGGAACTTCATGGAGCACAGGTTGGGAAGCTGGGTGGACTCAGCTGCAGGCTGGGGCAGCAGCTGCATCAAGTGGGTGGTACAGCTAGAGGGGGACCTGGGGTAGAAGCGCCCCTTCTAGGAAGGCACCAGTCTGGGAGAAGGGCAGGTGAGGCCAGCCAAAATTCAAGAGAGGGAAGTGGAGGGGAGAACTGGAGGGTACGTTTAGAAGGGGTCTTAGCCCAGCTGTGGGATGCCTAGAGTCCCCAGACAATGAGGTCTGGGCAGAGGGCATTAGAATGTGCGTCCAAGAAGCGCAGTGCTCTGGTGGACTGCGCCCCTCAAGGCCCCGAGGCCAAGACCAGAAGCTACGTGGTCTGCGTATGGGCCCTCGCGACTGCTGCCCGTTGCTCTGAGTATGGGATGAAACTTGACAAAACCAGGGGACAAACCCGCAGATGTAAATTATGAAGGGCAGCCCAGGGAGAGCAGGACGCCGTTCCCCTCCCTCACCTCCCCAGAAAGTGTAAATTAGGAATACCCACACAGGAGTCAAACCCCCAGCCTGGGACCAAAAGCACACATGAGGTTAAATAGATAAGAATCTCCTTAAAATTTAATTGACTAAATGTATTACATTCAATATTCCATGGATTTCTTCTGGACAAAGGATCAGCATAAATACAAACAAAGCCTCTGGCCTTCTTCCCTAACCAACGAAGAGGAAACACAGGAGGCGAGGGGATAAGGGACACCTTCATATTTACATTTCGCCTTTACTTTACAGTTCAGTGCCAGAAATATATACAGAAAATACAATAAGAAAAAGATCATGTCTTGGCAACATACCGAAATTCATACAAACTGTTATTATATGACTTCAAGCAAATAATGATACTCCTTATTTTTTAGCCACAACTGCCAAGCCCTTCGGAGGAGAAAGATGTTCTTGGTCACTGCAAGAGACAAGGACTTGGGAAACTTAGTTTGCTTCAGCAAATATTGGGCGCCTACTATATGCAAGGCACTGTGGAATCCCAAATTTTACCTTTTCCCTCACCATTAAAAAAAGAGAAAAGCATCTGGAGAACATGAGTTGATACTCTGAGAAAAACGCTATACAGTACATGGCTTCTGTAGCTACTGAGAACCCTGTCCGATTCCACGCCTGGCAGGTGGATTACCTCCAATCTCATAGGAAAGGAGAGACCATCTAATGCAACTTCTCATTTCATGTAAACATATAAATCAATTCTCTTTAGGAAGCTGTAACCTGAATGGGTTTTTAAGTGCTGAACAGAGAACTCCGGCCAGCACGAGCGTCAGATGACCTCTGCTCCGTTCCCTATCTGCTGCACAGCCTGCCTTGGAGCAAGGCTGACTCCCACTTGGGTGAAGTTCCACTTTCCAGGAGAAATAAATACTCTTGAAGACTCTGCCTCTTTAAACATGTCTGCAGAACCTGACACACATTTGCTCAGTTTACTAGATGTAACCATTCGTGAAGCCCTCACGACATCACTGCCGAAGACACAGGTTTTGTATTTGAGCCCAGAGAACGGCTGCCCTGAAGTAGAGGCCGTGGGAATGGAGGACAGTGTGGATGCACGTGTGTGCTATCAACTCATCACATAACGATTCCTGTCAAAGGGCCAACGGGCAGGTCAGAAGGGGACTTAGGTGGAAGCACTGGCCAAAAGGAAATTGGCTGAACAAGAAAAGGGTTAAAAAGGCAAAAGCCCTGTCCTTGTCTTCAGTGCTTCCAGTGAGAGAAGGAAGAAAGCCACCGTCCACCAAATGTGAGCCAGAAGTATGAGGCACTACCTGCCCCCGCCCTGTGGGTAATGCTTCCCCTGTCACCGAATGCCATGCTCACCCACCTCCCAGTGCACTGTCACATGCAGCAACTCAACTGTTAATAAGCTACAGACCCAGGCGATCCTGGCTTCCCCAAAGGTCATGAACACATGCTAGCAAACTTATCAAGTGGACTTCTACAAACTGTTACTAGAAACTAAATATGCTCTTCTGTCATTATTCTACTACAAGTGACTTAACAAGACAGTTGGGTGACCTCAGTGACCATACTCAAACCCATTAACATTAGTGAAAGGTACAGGGTTCTTACCACACTTCCGTTTTTAAGGTAGATGTTATTTTGAGCAGAAGGAACCAGCACCTGACGAGGTCCAGGTACCCTGTACTGTTTGCATCTTACATACTGGAGCTTTGTCTTTGGGGGTTGCACAGTCCTGAATCCATCCCTCGTTCTCTGGGAGACCCCCAAGTCTTTCAAGTCACAAATTCCATTCAACACGATTGTTTGCTTAGCAAAGTCACTTGAATTACAAAGACTTGCCAGAAATTGGAGCAAATTGAAGGATCAGGAAGCCTAACCCCAAACAAGCACACCATAGTACACTTTGCTGACAGGAGAACTAAGCCAAAGGTAAAAGTTTCATCTGAAAGAGACACTGAGGAAGTACACCTGCATCAACTATTTTGACCTCTGGAATGTTATAAGCTGCCTGCCTTGTTCACAATCATTAGAACAAGGGCCCATTTCCCCCTTAACCATTCAATCTGGAACTTCCATGAAAGTTGCTATGACAATTTTAGGGTACAATTTCCTACATTTTATCATACATACTCCTTCCCAATGCTACCACCTGGAAACATCAATTTATTGCCCACTTTACAAAGAAAATCAGTTACTGAATAACATTATATCCTGAATGGAACTGGAGTCATAGAAGGTGGAAGTTAAGTTTACCTGAGCTTAAAACAAACATGAAAAAAAGTACAGCAAACTTAAAACCAAGAGCCTCTAGGCCCACATTTCTTGCTCAATGGTGACAAAATACATAATTCACGAACAAAAATATCTGCACAGGGAATTAGGCCCTACACATTACCTCCTACCCCCTAATTAAACTAACAAAACACCAAACCAAACAGACCACTGTAGCTCTGACCTACAGAATCTACTGACATCGGAGTTCAAGTGTGAAATCACCCCTTATACAATTGTGATCATCCCTCTTTGGGCTTTAAATGTCACTTATATTCTTAACATAAAATGATCTTGATAAGAAGAAAGCACATAGGAGGAGGAGAAATGAGTGTCTGCTCTGGTACTGTCACAGGAATCCTTGTGAGGATATTCTGGGTCTGGCCGCCTCAAAACATTTTACCCTGGCAGAAAAGGAGCAGTGAGGTAACAGAAGGATGTTCAAAACCCAGGCTGGGGTCTGTTGTGACTTCAGCTGTCAAAGTCCAGAAAATTGACTACAGCAACCATTTCTAATAGCAGCCACTATTTTGTCACTGTTTGTCAACTGTGGTGAAATCCAGTAGCTCTCTGGGAAAGATCTGAATTAGTAGTGATGAGAGGCTATTTCCTGAACCCCAGATTAGAATCCTTCAAAAACTACTGGAGTCCTTGACTTGATTCTGAAATAAGAGACAGTGGATAAAACAAATAATTTTCAACCTTTGTTGTGAATTTACATTTCTTACTATTGACCAAGAAATTATCCAATTACCAATATTTTGCTTGTCGTTAACCCGCCACTCTAGAGAGAGATGCAGAGTGGCAGCATCGTTGCTGACTGGCAGCCTTGAACTCCCGCACCCCATCGGAACCCCAGTGCGAGGAGGGCCATGCCTCCAGCCAGGCCTGTTCCTGGGCTGCCCACACCGAGGCCTTCAGTGATGAGGGTAACTTTGAAACGTGGAGAGACAATAGGAAAGATTTTAATGTCAGGCTTCATATCCAAGCAAAACAGTGTCTTTTTCTGTCAGCTGGACAACTGGATGTGAGGTGGATGACAAACAGACCTACGAGCAAGCAGAAAGTTGCGATTTCTTTCCTTCTTCTCCATGCTACCTATCACCAAGTCTTTAAAGTCCTGAAGATTCTGAGACAGATTTTAATTCTGAACATAACCTCCTAAAAAGTGAGGTATAAAACTACCTTCGATTTCTAATTTGCAAATTTGATACTACCAATGTGTGTTTAACTGAGATGCATAAAAGCCTTTCTCCTCAAAAGGCTCAGATTGAACTAAAATTGTCACCTTTATAAAAAAAAAGTTTATGGCTAAAATGTATATCATCATTACCATCAGGAATATGATTGTGTCCGGGAGCCCATTTCACTAGAAAGCTGGAAGTCTTCTATCAAATGGGTTTAAATGTGTGTCTTCTATTCTGGTGATTAAAGAGTAAGCTCTGGGGGAGTGATTTGTTTTTATTTTTACAGTGATCACCTATCAAATTGTTTTGTTTTGATATTATAGCCCCAAACTGGAGTTCAAGAGTCCCAGACAGTTCAAGAGTCTAAGGACTACAGTTCTTGAGTCCAACCTCCTGGAAAAGTGAAGTATAAAACTCTGGCTCCAGCTGCTTGTTCCGGTACTTGTTGACAATGTCGGTGATTTTCTGTTTCCGGCGGACATGCGGTGGACTGTAGGAGTCACTCTCCAGCCTCTTTCTTCTACAAATATTAATTACAGTCTGCCTCACCAGAAAACCTTGAAAACAGAGGGTTTTAAAATAATGTGAATAACCAGTCAGCTAGGCGAACTATCAGTACTGAAGTGAACTGTTTTCTATGAACTCAAACTCCATCATTCCACTTGCAAAACTCCCCCTTTCCCCAGATTGCTAGCCAGGGCTTCACTAAAACTGCCAGAAGAAACACCCAACAACAAGGAAAATGAGAATCAAATCCAGTCTGACAACTCAGTTTCTGCCCTGGATTACAAACAGCCATTTTCATTTTCTAATCCTGCAAATTTGTGAATTATGGTTCTACTCATACTTACTAGATAAAGCACAATTCCAAACAGAACAAAACATGCTTCCTTTTGAACAAGACCACAGGATTTTTGACAAGTGGGCCCTATGAAGTAATATCACTGTTTCCTTATTTCGACTTCATTTTGGCTCATAAAAGTATTACAGGAAAAAGAAGGACACCTTAACCCTTCAGCCACATGTGAAGGCCTTACCGAGTGCTCGTCTGCTGACAATCATCCCATCCACTAGAGGGATGACCATGTTAAATTTTCCAGTGGCTCCTTGAATTTTTATCCGGAATAATCCAGTGTTTAAAGGGTGAATAAAGATGACGGGGACTTCTTTTTCAAGAGTGGTAGATCTTAAGAAAAGAAAACGCTTTTTACCCAGATAGTCGAGTGTTGAAGCCCCTCATATATAAGAAAGCAAGTGGACTTGTTGCCAGGAACTGTCTGAGAAGAGCCAAGGGCTCCGTCTGCTGAGTCTTCTTCCTCGGAGCCCCTGATGAAGCCCCCCACTAACACCTGACCCTAAATGCCCATCCCTGTTTGTCAGGCCGTTCAAGCTGACAAAAAGGCACTAAAAGTGTGCTTAGAAATCCACCGAGGACGCAAGGTGAAAAAGAAACAGACAAATCTACTTCGGGAAGCTACGAGCCTGGCAATCAGCTATGGGACTTTCACTTAGTTCCCCCCTTATAGGGAGCAACCATGGAGCTGAAATTCCATTAGTTAACACTTGCATCTAACAGCAAAAGTCGGACCCACCATGGGAACCCCAGATATAATTTTCTTTCAGGGATGCGGGAAGAGGTTGGGAGGGCCTCCTCTGCAGAGGTGATAAATGGTCACATCTTGGAAGAGCCAAAGCAACCCAAGCCTCTGAAGGGTGCTAAGTTCCACAACCATCAGGGGTATGCCAATGCATCTAGAGGTACCTGTGTGATTCTGTGATGTTACACGTCAGGGTCAGTTTTTTGTTTGTTTTTGCAATACAGTGAGCTTTCCTTCTATGTTAGTAAAGTGATTTTGGCCAAGGCAATAGTGAGTCAGCTTTTCAAAACATGAAATAAAAATCAACCCTAGCCCTGGCTGATGTGGCTCAGTAGATTGAACTCTGGCCTGCAAACCAAAGGTTGCTGGTTCAATTCCCAGTCAGGACACATGCCTGGCCTGCAGACCAGGTCCCCCAGCTGTGGATGCGTGAGAGGCAACCACACATTGATGTTTCTCCCCATTTCTTCCTCTTTCCCTTCCCCTCTCCCTAAATATAAATAAATAAATTTAGAAAATCAATCCTATACTAATTCTATCCCCAAGACAAATTTTAAACTCCACTAATCTAAAAATTAAATACAAACTAATCTAATCATATTAAAACTTCTGACCTAAATAAATGAAAACAGTAACAAACAAAAAAAGTATAAGAAACTTAAATGTTCTTTTTCCAACTACTTCTAGAAAAGCCCATTTCATAAAAACTATTCTAGTCTCTTTGGCAAGTAGATGTCATGGAGAAAGAAATAAAATCAGGATTGTTCTAAATTAAGAGACTAAAGGAATTAAATACCAGATGCCTGGTCCTAGAGTAGATTCTGGTTTGAACAAACTAGCTGTAAAGGATGTTTCAGGAAAAATAAAAATATAAACTGGTTATTAGATGAAAATAGGAAATTGTTACTAACTTTATTATGATAAGATTACATTTATCTACGTAAAAAGTGTTCTAATTTTTAAAAAAATATTTTATTTATTGTTTTTAGAGAGGGGGTAGGGAGAGAGGCAGAGAGGGAGAGAGACATCAATGTATGGTTGCCTTTACCTGCCTCCAGCTACAGACCTGGCTGGAGACCTGGCTTGCAACCTGGTTATGTTGCCCTGGCTGGGGAATCAAACCAGTAACCTTTGGGTTCACAGGCTGGCACCTTATCTACTGTAAGTGTTCTAAGTTTTAAATGCATACTGATGTACTTACAACACCAGGATACCTCTAAGATTGCCTTAAAATACTTCAGCATAAAAAACACTAAGTTTTAATAATGACTTGCCTTCTTCTAGAAATTTGAAAATATATTAAATCCATTATCTTTACTGACTTCATTTCTACAACAATAATTAACAATGTTAGAATAAATTCAATCTACATGCAGTACAAACTAGATCATGTAACTAGAAGGAACTTACTCAAAGTTATAATATCAAGTTTAGTTTGATATCAAGGGTGAGATGTGAGCATTTGGATTTAGATTCTTACCTCCTTCATTTACTGAATGTGTGATGACAAATAACCTTTATATGCTTATTTTATCCCATCTGTAAAATGAAGATGATAACTACCCTTGGAGTTACTTTAAAGATGTGTTTAAACCAAAACCAGGTAAGCAAGCAAAAAGCCTTGAACTATAAAGCTTGTATAGATACATTGTGAATATTCTTGCAATCAGTTATTTTCTTTTGATCTTTTGCGTGCATGGGCAGATAAAACAGAAGTCTTACCATTTTAATAAAGTTTGAAATATTTTCCCATTAAGTAGTTCATGAGATGAGGATATTTTAATTGCTATGTATCCAGAATGTTTTGACCAATTTAACTCCCTTACTTTTATCTAGTATTGCCATTCTATGATCACAGTCTTGATACTTAATTGCCTTCACATCTCCATTTGTCTTTTTGCTGCAGATACATGTAAAATAGCAATTATGCCATTTAAAATTCCTGCTAATTTGATCACTTTGCTCATTTATCTACAAACTCCTTTGACAGTTTCCCCCTGAATTATTTTTCATTATTGCTGTTGACCCTTTTGTTTCATTAAGTCTTTCTTGACTAACTGCAATCAACATGTTCTCAAAATGGGTTTCTCTATGCTTAGCGACATGCTGATATACTTCAGGCAAAGAAGTGTGTACCTCAGAGAAGTGCTACTGTTTGCAGTGGTTTCCACACCAGTACTGATTTCTGTCATCAGATCTGAGAGGGGAAAGTTTTCTGGAAAAAATGTAATAGCATTACAATTAATATTTTCCTATTTCTCAGACAAATAATAGGAAATCTAATTTACTAATCTCTTTATACAAGCAGGCAACAAATATTTGAACTATGCTCTCTTATAATATATAATCCTAACTATTCCTCCCAAATAAAAAATTCTCCCTTAAGGCATATTTTTGCTAAGTTTATCTAAAACAAGAGTTTTTAGAGAGCATGATCTGTAGTCTTTGAGGGCTTGGAAAGAGTTTTGCTGGAAACTTTCCAGCAAGAGGGCTGGAAGGCAACTACTACACTTCCCACAAACTGAGCTAGATGAGATTCTAAGCTAAGTTAATGCATTTCTAAGGTTCTTTTGTTGCTTATACAAAAATCATGAAGAACTTATCCATACCAGAATTCCTAAGGACAAATTAATCTTTACACTAAAACTAGACGGTAGGGTTCCTTTGACGAGGGTGAGGGAAGTTACTCTCCCTTCCCCAAGGTCCTGGGGAGGAGGACCAACTGGCAACAAATCATTGACTATCATCATTCATACCAAGCACAGCTAGACTTTATATCCACTGTCTCATCAAACCTTCACCACTATGAACTGGGTGTCATGACTATCTCTAACCTAAGGCTTATGGATATTGAGTGGCAAAGCTGGGGTGCAGACACAGGCCTGCTGAACTCCAGTCCCAGCTCTTGGATCTAGGGATGGCCACTATACCATCCCTATGCTGCTGCTTCCTTTGGGCATTTAGTTAAGTCACTGCCATTCTATTACAATTTTATTTACGGAGTCCTTATAATATAGTACCTATATCATCATAGCGTTCCACCCACACTACAGAAACTCTAGTCTCAGGTCCAAGAGGAGGCACAGGGCGGCCCTGAGGCAGCTTCTTCATTCTGGTACTGGGACTGACCTATATGAGGCAGAGAAAAGCATAAGAGGGGTGTGGGGGAAAAAGAATTGGCTTATTATTAAAACCATAGCATGTGGTCATCAAGCTGCACAGAGACAGAGGACCAGATTATGGGAAATCCGTTCAGGAAAAAAGTGTGAAAGACATTTGAAACAAACTCTTCTTTGGCTCTTCTCTGTACCAATTCTCAACCTAGAACAAGAAAATGAAGGCCTAACATCCTCAAAGGAAATAAGATATATTAAAATTGACAATTAATAATTAAACAATTATAACTGTCATTAATAAAGACAATTTGCAGGCAATTTCTTAGTGAGCACTCAAAAGGGTTTGTGTCCTTCTATATGGCCAGAAAGTAGTGTTTTCCTCCTCACGGCAACATCATAATTTGACTGCAATCCTTGTTTCGTAACTGTCCCATCAGCAAGTTATTCCCAGTTCTCAGATCAACTGCAGTTGATGTGTGTTCGCCCCACCTCCAATTCCTTTTCTTATCAGCAGAAAGGTAAAACAATGTTGCTTAGGTCTTCAGGATCATGCACAGTTTGCTCTGGCTTCCCTGACCACCCACCCAATCAAGTTCCTTTGAAAGGCTAGCAGGACTATGATGTTCCCCTGTAGCAAAACTATTAGTTCTGGCTAAAATCCTGCATTTCCATCCAACACAGACTTATTCATTTCCCAACTATATTCTGTGAAACTTTAAAATATAGCAACTTGATATTCAAAATCAGTCTACTTCAGAGAGTTCTATACAACTTAACATTTTTACCTAAAACAATTTTAAAGTTGAAAAGCTCTCCCATATTTTAAGCATATATTTCTATTAAAAATAATTTTCACTGTGGATGAAGCCAAATTAAAATCCTTACAGAAGAATGGCTTCAGTCAATTTTACACTTCTTTTGTCTTTTTAATTTATTTTAAATCAATCTTCTTATACTTATGAACTGATCATTTACTCTTGCTATCACTTAGTCACTTTCCAGTAAAGACTACGAAGTAATATAAGGAAAAGACATAACATCCACTGATATGGTAAGAAAACAGCATAAATGCAAAATGCTCTTTTCTTGTAGTAGGTGCTGTATGCCTCACTCAATGTATTCATTCATGCACTGGGCTGTTCTCCAAATTGCTACCACTTGTATACAGCCAGACTTGTTTGGGCTGAATGCTGTACGATTAAAGATGTGCAATGTAGAGCCACTCTTGTAGCTTTGTGGATATTTCTGGGACCAAATAAAAACTAAGGCTTGAGAAGAAATGCGTGAGAGAACCAAGCATGGTATCAGAATGTCTAAATCAAAGAAAACAAGGCTGTTTCAGAGTCTTAGAATGAACTATTTGTTGCAAGCTGAAAAAAAAAAAAAAGAATTTGCTTTTAAAAAATGAAGACACTGATGAAATTTGTCCAGTTATAATTACTCTTTGGCCTGAAGTTAAAAGCTTTACAGGCATGACTCTATAATTATCCCCACTATAAACTTTTGAAGATCTATCAGCAAAGTAACTTACCCTCTGTGAGGAATTAAGATTGTCTGTGTGATTAGGGAAAAGCTCTAGTGTCAGGGATGGCTGTTTCAGAATTCCTGGCATAAGATCCATATTTAAATCACTATCTTGGTCCGAGGTATTACTTTCCAATGAATCAGCTATGGTATAAAGACAAAAAATAATTATAACACCTACTACTTGTTTGGAGCAAAAGTATGTAAACTGATTAGACTAATAGTTTGCAGCATGGGTTGACAAATGTTTTCTATAAAGGATCAAGTAATAAATATTTTAGGCTTTGATGGCTGTACAGGCCTCTGTTGCATATTCTTCTTTGTATTTTAATTACAACCCTTTTCAAAAATGTAAACACTACTCTTTGCACTCAGTTTTAGATTGCATGCTGCAGTTTGCTGGCTCCTGCCCTACAGGATAAATGAAGCAAGACCTGAAAATATTTGACTTTTCCGATGTGGAATATAATAAAAGCCATCCATTAATCTCTGGATTATTCTGATTACATATTCAATCACATAGCACAGTGCCAGGTAACACTGAGGCATCCCAAAGCTACAGAGGACCTAGGCTCTATGATTAAGGGGTGAGCTGGCTAGAGACAAACACAGAGAATAATAAAACACAAAACAGGCAATTCTCAATAAACAGGAGGCGGCTGATTTGGAACAGGGGCATAGTTGGCACAGGGGTATTTCATGGCAGGGGGCAAAGACTCAACTGTGGGAACTACAATGAAAGGACATGGATCTGGCTATGGGAGAACTGGGTTGCTGCAAACATATTGGGCCAGAGACATCAGGCAAGACTCAGCCCACAGAGGACAGGTATGGCCTGGCTTCTGGAATTAGGTGGTAGATCACAGACTTTATGTAGAAGCAAACAGCTGTTAAGATGCTGACCTAGATAATGGAAGGCCACTACTGCCAGTGACACAAATGACCCCACAGTATGATATAGGGAGGGTCCTAGAGTGGGAAATACAAAGGTTAAAAAGTTGCCAAGGTGAGACACATGAAAAGTTGTTAGTCTGGAGATGAGACAGTAAAACTATGACGTGTAGCATCCCATCCTACAGATGGTCTCAATGAAGAAAGTAAAGTTTTTCACCAACTGCCTGGTCAGACAAAGAAATGGGTCTAATCTGCAAGAAGCAAAGGTTTTAGGGGAAAATAACTGAGTTCTAACTGAAAAGTAATAATCATTCCTGATCCTTATGAAGAATAGGCTTGATCATTACCATTTTTTCTAGGCTGCTGAAAAGATGCCTAGTTGCTCCTGCTCGGTGTTTAATCAGCCTGCAGCTGCCATGAAAGCCCTCCAATTAACTGTAAGACTCTCTGGGGTCCATATAAAGGCTCTCACAGGAAATAGGGAAGTCGTTTGGGGCTCACTCATAATTAGTGAGGTAGCTCAGTTGGCTGGAGCATCGTCCCATACACCGAAAGGTTTTGAGTTCAATTTCTGATCAGGGCACATACCTAGGTTGCGGGTTTGACACCTGGTTGGGCACATGTGGGGCAACTGATCAAAGTTTCTCTCTCTCCCCATTCCTCCCTCTCAAAAATCTATAAACATAACCTTGGGTGAGGATTAATAATAATAATAATAATAAAAGCTATCATGCCTTCGAAACAGAAGAATACCTTAGATTACTTCTGAATCTCCCCCAATGCAATAGTACTGCACAACCAGTGAATACAAAAATAGATCACAAACAGCACCACAGAAAAAAATGCTCTTACTCAAGGACTCCACAGGAGAAGGAACCACAAAAGCTATTTCTGTAAGAGCATCAGCGTAATACAGCACCTTCTTCTGTCCATTGAAAATACTAGCCCCGACATCTTCGGAGGAAATCACTTCATCTAGGAATGAGAAACACTATGTTACTGCTCCAAAAAGTGGAAAAAAACCCAACATCATCCTGCTTTGTGAAATTTTAATTGGTTAATAAATAACACATAGAAGGTGCATGAGGTCTGTCTCTGGGAAAAGTCCAGCCATTGTTAATATACCAAGAACTGTTTGCGTGACATCAATGTAACCTGGCAGCCAGGGAGAATGGACTGGAATGCGCACATGTGTGAACAATGCCTTCACCGCGCTAGTCAGTGGGGGCAGTAGGTGCTGCCGAGTAAGCATGTGTATGAGGTGGCCATTGTATTCAAAATGACAGAGCGAGTAGAGCAACAAATCTGCATCAAATTTTGTGTTAAGCTTGAACATTCCTCCATGGTAACTATTCGGATGATTAAGAAGCTCGCAGCTATGGGCAAGTGGTGACTGGCAGCTTCATGAGGACAATGAGCTCACTCATGCATCACTTCTTGTAGAGCTTTCTGGTGAAACATCAAATCACCCAGGTGACTAAGCCTCCCTACAGCCCAGACTTCATACCCTGTGACTTCTGGCTTTTCCCAAAACTAAAATCATCTTTGAAAGGGAAGAAATTTCAGACTGTTGATGAGATTCAGAAAAATAAAACAGGATAGCTGATGACAAGTGAGAGAACTGGGTGACGTCCCAAGGTGCCTACTTTGAAGGGAGTTCAGGCATCATTGTCCTATGTATAATGTTTCTTGTATCTTCTTCAATAAATGTTTCTATTTTTCATATTACATGGCTGGATACCTTCTGGACAGACCTCATATTTCCAACAAGAACCAATTAGTGTGTAAATAGAATAAATTATAAATGTTCATTAAATGTCTTTACACTAACTTTAAATCATAAAAATCTTAATTTCATAGTTTCTGAAACTTCTCTAAATCAGATCATTTCTGATTAGCAGAGCCTTTGGCTCACCTGTATGAGGCAGGTGAAGGAAACAGTCTTTTTGAAAAAGGTAATAATCAAAAGAGATAAGACCACCACAATCCCTCTGGTGGGAGTTGGGGTACATGTGCATGTATGCATGAATGTGTGCTCTTACTTTTTCAAGGCATTTCCATCCCTGGTCTCTGTCTGCCGCTCCTCAGCCCTGCTTCCGTTCCCCCTTCCCCAGTGGTCAGCCACGTAATATAAAATGTATAGGTAGTTTTAGTAATAGCATCTTCTCTAAGCCAACAAGACTGAATTAATAACAACATTCCCGAGAGTTAGTGTAATTTTCAATTAATAATGAACACAGTCCTACTAGTTTGAGATAGTAATACATAAAAGACAGAAAGGAAGAAAAAAAAAGAACAAGTAGTTATCAGGAAAGGAAAACATACTGAAAGATGCTAAAACTCAATCATAATTAAAAATAAAAGCGTGCTCACTAATGGGCTGAAAGATACCTAATGTTGCTGAGAGTGTGACAAACAAGAAATTTAGACCAAAGTTTTGCAAACTATTTCTGTAAAGGATCAAGGAGTAATTGCAGGCCGTGCGGTCTCTGCCATGACTACTCAAGTCTGCCACTGTAGCGTAGATAATACGAAAGTAAGTGTTTTATGAGTTACTTAAAGTTCTAATAAAACTTTATTGACAAAAACAAGTATGGGCTGTAGTTTGCTGGCTCCCGTTTGAGACACTGGGAAGGCATTTTACATCTGCAGGAGCCCTCAGAACAAAGAGTATTAGCCAGGTGGGGCAAAGGTCTTAAGTTTAAATTTAAACTTGGTCTGGTGCTTGTTATCCTCATTATAGTTCCTCAGGATTTGTAGAGGTGAGCCTGAATCCCTCAGAGATAGTCAACTGTTTACTAAGAGGTTTTTATATAATATCCCAAGAAAGTAATCTTTAATGATTATAACATTAAGTCTATAAAGTCTTAAAACACACCTATTAACAGAAAACTCGTATTAAACAAAATGTACTTATTAGAAAACTGTATTGTTTGCTGTAACCTAAACTTATCATAATATTGTTATAGAAAATGGAATTTATTTATTCACACTATAAAAGGTATTTATTTTCCTTGTGATAATTAAACCATCAATTTTACATTAACTGTATTTATTTATAACATGTATTTATATATATATGTATACATATGTATGTATGTATGTATTTATTTATAACTTTTCCCCATATACACACACAACAAGTCTGCAAAAATATATAAACTATTATAAAGTGACTTCCTGTGAGGACTAGGATTAGGGGAAGGAGATTTTCCTTTATATACCCGTGTTTGTTAATTTTTAAAATAAGACTACAAACTCACAGTAAAAGGCAGAAGGGATTCAAGAGTAACAAAACAGAATAAACAAATGACCTCTGAATTTTACCTTGTTCGGGTCCTTCACCATCATCGCAACTATTAATAGACCAACTGGTGGAAACATGTCCAGTCCAACCAGGATGTCTGCCCACATCTACTGACCAGCCAAGGGACAACAAAAATTCTAAAAAATGTGGCTGAACATTTCTGGAAGACTCCACATTCTTTAAAATCTGAAACACATATAAATCATTAGCTACAATAAAGGAAAAAGGAAAGTATCAAAATAAATCTTCATAAAAATTGGTTAGCTTTGACATGTCTGACAAATCAAGTCTAAGCTCAGAATAAACTTGGCAACAGATTGCTGTAGTTTAAAAATGCATGCTTTCAAGTTAGATTTGAGTTCAAATCCTTGCTGGAACTAGGCAAATTTCTCAACCTCACTGTTTCAGTTTCTTTATCTATGTGATGGGGATAATAATGACTGTGAAGATTAAGTGAGATAATGCTCCCTCCCTAGCAAAACAATTGTTAAACCAGATGTTTACTAAAAGCAAACAAAAAACATTAGGTCCTTGACTTCACAAAGGTTACTGTCTGGTAAGTGAGGAACATTATCTGGGTATGTGATTATTTAATTACCAGTCCTGACAAATGCTGTTGAATATACAAACCTATTAAAAATTCAATGAAGATTAGGTATAATAAATGAGTGTAAAAACATTTTTCTCCTAGTCCAAAAAAGAGAGTACAGTTATTCCAGAAAAAAAAAAAACAAACAAAAAAGGACCAGGAGGTTCCCCGCTATTCACTAGGTAAAAAATTTAATACCTAGGCTTTTTTACTGGCCCCCCAAAGAAAAGTCCCTTGTTCTAACACAGTGGTATTCGCAGGGATGAGTCTGCCCTCTAGGGGCCACTTGACAATGTCTAGAGAATTTTCGTTATCTCAACTGGTGGGAAGCTATTGGTCTCTAGAGAGTAGAAGCCAAAGATGCTCCTAAATTTCCTATTTAAAGGACAGCTCCCTTAACAAAGAATTATCTTGCTCAAAATAGCAGTAACGATGCTGCTGAAAACGCTATGACAGAAGAAAAATGTGGCATCCTCTACAAATTTAATGGGGGCTGGGGGCTGATACAGTTAACATTAAAAGGAACATTCCCTAAGCCCACTCCACACTTTCTACATGAGAATCAGCAAGTTCCTAGAATCACTATTTTTTTTTTTTTTTAAAGATTTTGTTTGTTATTTTCAGAGAGAATGAAAGGGACAGAGGCAGGGAGGGAGAGAAACATCAATGTATGGTTTGTCTTTTACCTGCCTCCAGCCACAGACCTGGCTGGAGACCTGGCTTGCAACCTGGTTATGTGCCCTGGCTGGGGAATCGAATCAGTGACTTTTGGGTTCGTAGGTCGGTGCCTTATCCACTGCATCACCAGCCAGGTGGCAACTGGATATTAACCTAAACCTACCCTGTGGCTAGGGAAGGCGGGTCTCAGCCATTACAAAAGAGGCCTCAGAGAATTCAGTGTTTCCTAGTCATCCTCAGTCCCTAGACAACTAAGCAAACTAAACTGGTTTTAAAGAGTTATATTAAGGGTCTGTGTCTTCTTTTACAAGGACGAGAAAAACGGCACTATTTAATTCTCACACAAACCATGCATTAGACTTCCTTTAAAACAGAACTGTAACCCTGCCATCAATCCAATTCTACTGAGGTTCTCCCAAAAAACCTGAATTCACCAATCTCACCCTTGGCTACCACCAGTCTACATTCTCTAAAGAGCCAAGCATAGCAAACCCTCAATGAATTTTGTAAAGACAGAATTCTCTTACCTCCAGAGCCTTTACGTAGGCTATTGCTCTGTTAGTAACAAGCTGCTTCTACTTTTCACCTATTGTCAAAGCACACTTCAAACACCAGTTTACATGTCTTTTCCTCCAAAGACAGTTTCTTAAAAAAGCAGTTTAGGTTTTCCTGTTATGGTACCTGTAACATCCTCCTATTGGCACACTTTACTATGGTAGTTTAATCATCTGTCTTTCCCTCTAACAGTAGTTCTAAGAGAACAGAAACTTTGTAGAGCTTATTCACACCTATAACCCTGGTACCTAACTGATAGCAGACACTTGATACTTACAGAATCAACTACATGAAATGAGAACTTTCTCATGAATCAATCTCCTTTTCTAGTAGCTCACCAAGAATTTGAAACAGTGCTTTTAGTATAAACATTTTGTAGCTTAGGTAAATTTCTTAAAGCATGTTCAATCTGATTAGTTAATGGACTTAACAATGATTACAGTAAAATTCAAGATCATATACAAGGTGCATGCGATCAATTGGCAATAACTTTGCATCTCCTTATTTCATGTGCTTATTAACTTTAAGCAACTATGTTTCTAAGGTTATGATTTAACATCATTGTTTCAAATATAAAGTATTAACTTCCGAGAGCAACTATCACGTTGAAGGAATATGATGTTAGAGTAACCATAATTTCTGGGCTGCATGCAGGGTAAACTGCAAAGAAAAATGTGGACTTCAATAACATCCCTTTATGTACACTTTATAATGTGAAGAAGGTGTACGATGCTGATCCTGATGTCACCACACCAACAAGGAAAACCATAAGGTATGCAAGGATTGCACAAGTCCAGATACTGTATACGGAATCCAGGAGATCATCAATGAAAATCCAAAATGTTTACCTTGATGTTTTGCGAGAAGTAGTTGTACTGCGGATGAACCAAGTCACATATGGACGTCATTTTATCCTCCAACAAGATGGTGCATCAGCCCATAATGCCAAAAACGTGCAAGAATGTCTCAGTGTCAATGTTCCTGAATTCTGGTCAAAGGAAATTTGGCCGCCTAGTTCACTAGATGCAAATCCTTTAGACTACTATATTTGCAGCATTTGTGAGAGAGAAGTTAATAAACAACCTCATTCCAATGAAGAGGCTGTTAAAGCTAAGACTGAAAACACTATGATGTCCATGGGATAAAGAAAAGTTCATTAAAACGTGTTCAAGGTTCCAAAGTTGAATTGAGTCTATTATCGCAGCAAATGGAGACTTTTTTTAACAATTGAAAAAATAATGACTATGTGTATTTACATATAAGAATATTTACTTCAAAATATAACACTTTAGTGGTATGTTACTTTACTAAAATTTTGCCAATTGATTGTGTACACCCGGTAGTCACAGTGCCCTACACATCTGCATACTATATTTTACAAATCTTTTGGCCCTTTCCTGGTTACAGTTGGTAACTACCTGCCTATTCCATGTTTCTCTTCTTCATTTCCAACAGACATTTAAAATCTCCTGCCATTTGCTCTATTTTCCACTCTCAATCATCTTAATTGTTTTCTTCACCCTTTCCCTAGTGAGTCACTTTGTTACACATATACAACTGTGCTTTTAGTCTTCTGTTTTTATCTTCTACTTTTAGATATTATTTCTCCCACTGCAAACTATGCATGCCTCCACTGAAATTATTTGCTTGCGAAATTACCTAGAAGATGAGCTCCTTAACAGAAAAGGCTGTTAAATCACATCTATGTCCTGGGCCACAAGAAAGATGTTCAGTAAATATCTGGTGTGTTGTTTTACTCTTCTTAAGCAATCAGGCCTACCTTTAGCTTTTTGTGGCTATTTTGTCTTAAGGATCCAAATTCCTTAAGAGGAAGAAAGTCATGCTATAGCTCTACTGTAAATTAATTCATTGAGAGCCAAGACTCGAGGCTCCGAGCATCATGGTTTTCATTAAATCAATTTCAGAACTGGTTCACAAGGCTTAAAGAGTCAACCTCATCTCTTACCATGGATAAGCATAAGCTGTATAAAAATTTATATTTATCATAAAAATTATCCCCCAAATTCAGAAATCTTACCTCCTGGTTTGTTTTCTGACCTGGTTTCATATAGAAAATAAAAACTGTGTCAAAAGGACGACATGGCAAGAGATCCAGATACCCAATGTCATCAAAAAATCCAGGTATTGTGGAGTCAAGTGCAATAAGGTGAGGAGGTAGACGACTATTTGCAGGTTCCTACCACCGAAGGAAGAAAGGAACATTTATTTCTTTTCAACCACTCTAATTATAAAAGCAATACTTGTTTATGGTTTAGTAAATCTTTAAGTATAAACTTACGAAGTGGCAGGAATAAGCACAACTATAATCTCAAAGAAACGATTTAACATTATTGTGTACTTCCACCCAGTTCTTTTATTTGCCTTTTAAAAAAAAGACAACTGAGATCATATTATGTATTAATTCTAGATCCTATTTTCTCTACAACATATAATGCTTTCTAGAAAAAAATTTAATACACTTTTTTTCTCATTCATTGCTAGTGGAAATGCAAAATGGTACACCAATTTTGGAAGACCGTTCAGCAGTTTCTTGCAAAGCTAAACATGATCTTACAATACAACACAGCAATTGCACACCTTGGTATTTATTCATCCAAATGATAAACTATGTCTAACTAGAACTTAAAATGTTTGTAGCCACTTTATTTATAATTGCCAAAACTTAGAAGCAACCAAGATGTCTTTCTGTAAGTCAATGATTTTCAACCAGTGTGCCTCAATAATTTTTAAAGCATGCAATACCTGACTACTTTGACAAAGGCACTGACCTCTTTTCCCTTAGATTGTCAATTTAAAAAATGACAATAGTTAACACAATAATAACGATCCAGTGTGAATAAAAATAATAACTTTTTTGTTAAATTGGCAAAATATGTATTTTTTGAGGTGCTGCAGAATTTTAGTAATTAGCTTATGTGTGCCATGAGATAAGAACAGTGGAAAATCACAGCTGTAAGTGAATGGGTAAATTGTAATACATCCACACAATGGAATATGGTTGAGTGAATAAATGCCAACCTGAAAATGCTACAAACTGCATGACTCTTAACTACATGACATTCTGGAAAAGGCAAAACTGTGGCAATAGTAGAAAGTTGGTGGGAAAGGTGAGAAGGAAGGAGTGAATAGGCAGAACACAGTGGATTTTTAGGGCAGTAAACCTATTCTGTACAACAGAGACTGAACTCTAATATTAACTATGCACTTTGGTTAATAATGCATGAATACAAAATGTTGAGAAACTGCGGGGACAGGTGTGTTGTTACATGGGAGTTCACTGTACTTTCTGTTCAAATGTTCAGTAAACCTAAAAATGTTTTTAAAAATAAGATTTTTTTAAAACCCAAACTTCTGGTTTTCAGTTTTTACTTTTAAATTATGAGTAAGGAACTGTGGAGCAGCAGCATACTATAATACACCTTGTAGGGCAAAGCATCCAAATTATTTTTCTCTTAAGTAAGCTATTTTAATAGTTTGTCTTCCTGGATGATCTTCTAATACAAGAATATAATATGCACATATCTTATTTCTCTTAACTTTCAATTTTTTTTCTCTAGGTCCTTTACAGTTTGTTAGGATAACTTTTGCCAACATCAGCAGCTATAAATGAGATACTTTTGCATTCTATTTTTAACTAGATATTATAGCTGTAGTTATTACATTTTGTACTTTCTTGGGTGGTGATCTTAACTCTCATTTACTTAAACATTTATTGATCTTATGGTTGTCTAATTAAAAGTCATGTTACCTATGAACTGTCTTCTTTCAATGGTTTTTACCCCTTATTTAATATTTCACTGACCTTCCTGGTTTTGATATTATAACTATAGTTGGGTAAGATGTCACTATTGGGGGAACTTTCCCATACTTTTTTTTGTCAAACAATTTTCAATCAATTTACAATTATTTTAAAATTAAAAAATTCTTAGTGTTAAATAGTAGTCAAGGTTTTATCCTCTGCTTGATTTTATCCAAGGGTACTTTCTGTTGCCCATGGGCTACTACTTAGAGAGATCTACATTACTGACTTACTGTTTCACTGACTAATCTACTAGATTAATACAATCAAATTATTTTTAAAATAGGTTTACTAATATTTTCTAATAACTAACTCTCTTTGAGTTTCTATGATAAATCTCATGTGGCTGTGGAAGGTAATATGCTTAACATGCCACTGAATTCAGTTTTACTAGCATTCTCCTTAGTACTTCATACATATATTGTATAACATATTCCTAAGTAAGATTGCTTTATAGCTTTTCTGTATGTATGTGCTGTCAGGTTTAAGTGATTAGAAATACGCTGAGGTTCGTAAAATAAACCAGTTAACTTTCTGTTTCTTCCTCTGTTCTTACATAGATGTTCAAAGCATAAAAATTGTTTTCTTATAATCTTGAAAAGTTTAACTAAAATAGGTAACATGAATGGATAATCACAATCTCAGGGACAGTGTTATTAGGAATCTTCTCGTCTCCTTTCAGTCCACAGGATGGAATAATTTTCTCCTACTATATTTTTATTATTGCTTTGAATCTGTTCAATTTTCCTCATGAGGAATATCATCAATCATTTGTGGGTTGTATCTTTTTGTTCCTTGCCTTCCATATTTGCCATTGTATTTCTTGTTATTTTCTCTCTTTTCTTCTACATTTAAAAAAGTTTTGACATTCATGTTTCCCATCAGGAACTCACTTTCTACAACATAAAATATTTTCCATCTACATGATGAAATCCAAAATTAGGCACAAAGTTCTCCCTGGTTTTCAAGTAGCTGCTAAGGAGTAAGGGAAAGGGACAAATTATGCAATAATCAACTTCTTGCTGGGCAATATTCAGTTGTACTTTACAAAACAAAAAGGCTTTAGTATAAAACCCTAAATTCACAGGCAAGCTATTTCACATTTTGAACCTGTTTCCACATCTGTAAAATAGAATAGCATCTCTCCCCTTGTAAAGTTGTTTTAAGGATACTAAAGTTCGGAATAATGACAACACTGATCTTACAGGATAGCTTCCTTTGTGCTACTACATGAAGCATCCTAACATAACCACAATGAGATGGATACTTCCATCATCCCCATTTTGTAGATGAGGAACTTAGGCTCAGAAAAGTCAGGCAATCTGCCCAAGATCATAGCTGGCAAGCTGTGCTGTCAGGACAAGAACCTAGACAGTGTGATCTTAAAAATGCACATAAGAAATGCTTATCTCACTAATACTTGTTCCTTTTTAAAAATGGTATGAAAGAGTAGTGTCAATTGTAGCCCATCCTTTGAGTAATAATACATTTTACTAGGGAAGGATTTTCAAGTTTTCCTAATTATTTGTAGGTGTCATTTACATGTGATATGAGTCCTACATTACCCTAGAAAATTCTGAACTGGATTTATTATCAAAGAGATCCCCCTACACAGAACTCTGAAAGCACTCATAGGACAAACTGTCTTGAAATCATGTAATGTAACTATAGCACCACAGAATTTCATTTACTTGCATGTAAGGTAAGATTTAACCAGTTTCTTTTTTTTAAATTCCTTCTATTCTGATCAAAATGTTTAGCTATCATCAGTTCAATGTTAACTGATGAATGTATTTACTCATAAAAGTTTAGGAAAATTACCTTCAATGCTTCCAAGGACAAAAATCCAAAGTGTGAAAGGAAAAGGCGTGCTGTCTGGAATTCCTGGGCGGGTGACGGGGGCTTACAATCTGTAATTGGATCAGGGAAACTTCTCTTCTGCAATTCTTCCTCACTTTGTTGTTCAAGGTGTATTTCATAAGCAATTTGCTGGGCCATCCCATGCCTTAATTTTTCATGTCTCTCTTCTAACTGAAATAAACCAAATATTCAATCTTTTGCAACCATTATGAAAGGAATGGGATCATTCTTAATTTTAAAATGAAAATAAAGCCACAAGTAACAAAATAAATGAAGATAATTTTCAGGGATCAACACTATGTTTCAGTTCAATATAAGCATGTTTCAAGGTTAAAAACGTACCAGAAAACTCCCCTGCAGCCTCAAGAAATGCTTTTTGATCTCCACCCTATAAACGAATCCATTCTGTCTCTGCTCCCTCTCAAGAAAGGGGGCAAAGTTGTTGTTTTCATCCCTCTTCCAGACCATTATCCCTCTTCTCCTACAGTGCCCCCCCCGCCCCCTTATGTTTTGAAGTCCTTATGCATATGGATTACACCACTGCACTCTGGGCCTCACCAACCCCTCCACTTTCCTGTCAATCAACACTAGTTTAAAATCCCATCTTCTTTGGTAAGTAATGTGTTTAACAACCTGGCTTACACAGGGTGGGGCAAAAGTAGGTTTGCAGTCGTTCGTATGGAAAATGATACAGTAAGTAATACAAGAATAAACTCTGTGTTTTGTGTACTTACAACTGTAAACCTGCTTTTGCCCCACTCTTTATTCCTACAACCTGTTCACCCCTTATACCTTTTAGCCACCCATAAGCATACTTTTGTATCTCAGGCATGCTATACTTTCAAGAGCTACATTCTAAAATTCCCTTCTGCAATCATAATCCCTTTCCTACAGTCCTCCCACGCCTTCACTTTCCATCACTGTGAGGTACCCAACCCATCCCCATAGTTTTCCAGGCCATTACTAGCCTTCTGGCTTCATCTACTTCCCAAACAAGCCTAACCCTTAAATATAGTATCTTAATACCTTTTCCTAAACATATAAATGGGCATGTTGTCCTTTATTTTTCCATATTCCCAACCCTGTCTATCTCCACACCACTTTAAACTTTTTACTTATGCCTCCAGATCCCAAGGACTTTTGAAGAGAGTCTGCACAGTAAGTAACTTCACGACAAACAATGCCACTTTACCTTAGCCGGACTGCTTGGCAATTTTAAGAGCCATCTTTGTTTCCCTATTTCATTGCCAAGAACTAAGAATAAAATTTACACAAGCTCTTTTAATTTCCCTCTATTCCGCCTTTAAATGTCTCTGAACCTTTACCTTACCAGAAGTATCCCTTTTCTAGATACAATCACAGAGACTCTTAACCCTGCTGTATCCAGGACCTTACTCTATTAATCATTTCCCTGGCCCATCTTACAGTATTAGCACACACAGACCTCTACCAGTTCCTTCTTTCAACCTCTACACCAGTTCATATTCCTCCCATCCTTGAGTTTGAAAAAGAAAACAACAACAACAACAACAACAACAACAAAAAAGAGCCTTGACTTCTCTTAGCCAGGCTATTTCATTGTGCTTCATCTACCCTATACCCTTCCTTTTACTTCCAACAATATAGTTTATATCCACTGCCTTTCATTAACCATTCACTCCCAATTCCTTGTATTTTGCCCCAGACTTTAATACTCCTTTGATCCTATTCTCAAAGGGCAGCTACAATTTCATGCCCAAATCCAGGGGCCTCTCCTCCCTAAGCTCCTTTCCTGCCTCTGTATTCTCTCACACCCTATTCCCCACTTAAATTTCTTCTCCCTTGACCTAAGATACCAATTGCTTAATCTAATTAATTACCTAAATCTTAAAACCAAATAAATTTTTCCTATCTTCCCATATCTTCCTAACATGCAGATTTCTATAAATGGCATCAATATCTTCTTTATAAATCAAACTCAAAATCTGAAGTTCTCTGGTTTTTTTCCTTCCCTCATCAATCCAAGACAGCTTAGATCTACCTCTACAATACATTCCAGTATTTTTTACTTCCACTCTCAGTGAGGTAGTCTTTCCTTTCTCCTGACTAGACTGTCATAATAGTCTATGAACTGGTCTCCTTTCTCCAAATATCTTCCACAGGAGTCTGACAATAATTTATCTTACTTCCTCAGTGACGATTTCATGCAAATCTGGAATACTCAGGTCTGCTTTCACAAAAGGAATCTTATCCACCTCTTCAGGAAATGGTCGATGTTTCACAGTATATTTAAATCCAACATCATTTTTAGGAATTGGACGAGGTTCAGGCACAAAAAGCTGTTAAAATTAAACAAGTAACACTATTACATTTGGTGCCATCTGTAATGACATATATTCCCATGGTCTCCTAGAGGCCTATGTTTCCCTAAGATTACATAACATAGGTACTGAGTACCTATGTCAGCAAATACTACTGCTGACAGTAAAGGTAAACAGACTGTGTACCAGTGCACTCTATTACATATTGTAAGACTGTTCATCAAATTATTAGATTTTGTGACATAGATTGTGGACCTCTACTGCCCTAGGCCTGAATCTCCTATATTCAATGGGAAGCCAAGGGGTATGGCATTTCAGAGTTTAAGGCTCAAACTTTCTTCTTCCCCAAGGGCTCTCAAATCATTCCATAAAATAAAGGACAAGTTTAAGTCCACTGGGTATCTCTAGACAGGAAGCTCAATTAGAGTATGGCTTAATTGAGAGTATAAGCACCACACCTACGTCTTCATAGCATCAAATCCCTACTTCTAACATATATAAGCTGTGAGACTTCCATTTTCACACCCAAAAAAGTGGAAATAACCCATCACAAAGATGCTGTAAGGATTAAATAAAAATGTATATGATACATATTAAACCATCAACAAGTTTTAGTTCCTTTCCTAATCTTTTTTCTCAGTCTTAATGCTTAGTGGCTTACAGCACGAGTGACAGAATGCGATCCGCATGATGCCACCAGGAGAAAATAGGGGTGTGCTCCTCAATGACATAAAAGCATCTCACCAATCTAAGATGTTAAATGGTTTTAGACACATACTCTAATTGTGTCTCTCTTAAATGCTGGTAAAAAAATTTTAAAGATTTTATTCATTTATTTTTAGAGGGAGGGGAGAGGAGGAAGAAGAGGAAGAGAAACTGATGTATGAGAGAGACATTTACTGGCTGCCTCTAACACATGCCCAACTGGGGACCTAGCCTGCAACCCAGGCATGTGCCCTTGACCAGGAATTTGGTTCACTGGCTGGCACTCAATCTGCTGAACCACACCAATGAGGGCTTAAATGCTGGTGAAATTTTACTAAGTCATAGTTTAGATAATTTTTTGTAACATAATTAAAACCTTATAATGTGGTAAGTGAAAAAAGCAGGATAAAAATGACTCAAAAGTCTACTTAAGTGTCATTTTGAACAGAGAGTGAAAAAAAGACTGGGAGGAAATCACCAAAATATGAGCAGTGGCTACCTACTTCTAGAGTAAGCGTATAGGTGATTTAAAATTTCTTCTTTATTATCTGAATTTTCCAACTTTCTATCATGAGCAAGTATGATTCACAAAATTACAAATGTTATAAAGAAAATAAAATGCCACTCTAAAATAGGTTTCATTAAATTATACAGCATATTAAGAAAATTATAAGCCCTGGCTGGTGGCACAGCGGAGAAGGCACTAGCCTGCGAACCCAGAGGTTGCTGGTTCAATTTCCAGCGAGGGCACATAGCCAGGTCTCCACCCAGGTGTGTAGCTGGAGGCAGGTGAAAGGCAACCATACACTGATGTCTCTCTCCCTCTTTGGCTCTTTCTCTTCCCCTCTCTCTAAAAATAATAAAAATCTTAAATTTTTTTTTTTTAATTATAGGATATATTGCCAATTATATAGGAATAAATTATTGGAAACAAGCCCTGTTGCCACAAAGATCAAAGGTCTAGTCAAATTCTTTTTACATATGGCATGTAAAAAGAATTATTATATTTATTTAACACTGTGTGAAAAAAAATGGAGCAATTGTTCACACGGTAGTTCTTAATCCTAAGTACATGTCCGAGTCACCTGGAAAACTTTTTGAAAATATGCCTGCCTTGAAGATATGTTTAAAGACTAATTAGTGAATTTAGAATTCTAAGCTCCTGAGATAATTCTAATGTGAAGCCCCTAAGACCCTGGCTAGGGTCGAAATATTTAGTTTTTTCTGTGGCTTCTGTTGGAACTTTTTAAGCCTTTAAATCACAGCATGCACATGTGCACATACAAGTGTCCACACACTCACTCCTGGTCACTTCCCTGTAACTTCTGATGGATACCTTCTGATTTGCTTTTGCTCCTCTGGGTAAAAGGCAAAGCTGTTGTGCCCAAGCAAGTCTTCCAGACATTCCCCGGACCAGCACAGTGACAGAGGGGAAAAAATCATCTAGAATAAAATGGTGTAAAAAGTTTATTTCAGACAACCATTTAAAGTACATCTGTTATCAATGGCAGAGCTTCTTCTAATAAAGCCCTAAAACAGTGTTTCCCAAACTTCCATCCTTTGTGTATCACCTCTGTGGTTTCTGTCATACCCATGTAGTTCTACTTCATATAAACCACTTTTGTTCCTTTTTAAATTAAAACTTGTGTTTTAAAAGGAAATTGTGTATCTCTACTTATGCGGAAAACCATAATTTTGGTGTGCTAATGATATATTTTTAACACATTTAAAAATACATAAAATGTTTCCTAACAACACACTGACTAATATCATCTCACATACCTCCGATGGTACAGATACAAATTTTTGAGAAACACCATATACTGGCTGATTCCAATTACCATCAGGAAAAAATGTATTTTGAGTAGTCTTGGTTACAGTGGTAATCATGTACTTTGAGATAGTTTTTATTTGGGGGAGAAAGAAGAGGAAAACAGTGAATGTTGTGTCAATAAAAATCACTGAAGGGTTTTGAGAAGGGCAATGACATGGTCAGATCTGTATTTGAGGATGAACATAATGGTAGCAACAAGTGGGGTAGAGATATAGGTAACAAATTTAGGAATTAAAGGGAGTATTAGACCAGGTAGGAAACCGCAGTAATAATCTAGGTAAGAATTAATAACAAGGCCCTACATTTGAATGTATTGGGAGAGGTACAAAGGAAAGGAGGTGTCACTGGGGAGGTAGAAATTGAAATCAATTATGTAAGGGAATAACAGAAACAGGCAAGGTAAACATGACTCCAGGGATTACCACCTGTATGGGTGACACCAGTAACTGAAATAGAACAGTGTGGAGTGAGGAGCAGGATCCAAAGCTCAAGAATAAAAGAAGAGTAACAATGATTTTTAGACATAGTAAACAACAGAAAATAGCCCACTAAAATCAACATTTTATAAAACTAGAGTGCTTTTCGGTATTTCAGACCCACATTAGGAGCCTCTAAAGATTTTACATAACATGTATATATTCTACTTTCCAACCTTCTATTTTTCATTTGCTATTATCCCCACAGCAAGGTATCTTTTTGACAAATGCACAATTACTTAGAATTTGCAGTCTTTCCTTCCCCGTAGGAAACAGCTTGCTAGTACTAATGAACATGATGGTTTAGCAGCGGCGAAAGCCCAAAGTGCTGAAACTTACTCTGTTCATTTCCAAGAGGCTGCTCCAGCATTGCCAGGATGACACTGTTATCCAAGACAAAGTACCGGAAGCTATGCTTGTTTATGGTTGGCAGCCTGGAGTATTTAATCAAAGTAGTTTCATTCACTAGACTACAAGGAGAGGCAGGACCACTGGGTGAAGGAAATGCACCAAGCAATTGCATAATACTATGGAGAATACAAAAGATAACAGTTAATTCCCAAAGCAAACTCTTACATTTACCTCATGTATCAATGAATCCTTCTGCACTTTTGATTTTAACTGACTTTGCAGGTCCAATTTACTCCTGCAAATTGGTGTACCTTGGTGTACTTTTCAGATTCCCCCCAAGACTTGAAAGATCCATTTCCCCCGATGCAAAGGAGATGGTGGCCACAGCTTTCAGCTGTGTCCCTCTCCAGGTGGTGACCCTGGCCTACAGGATCACAGCTTCCTCTGGGACAGTACACAACCAATGAATGGCTGATGCAGTTATAAAGTTCCAGCACCCTAACCCCAACTTCAAAGAACTCTGAAGGGACAACTCAGTTTCAGATCTTTGTTGCAATTGTGTCAGAGTTTAGTTTTTTTCCTTTGCTCAATCTTCCTTCAATCCCTCTCGGGTTGATCCTAACAGCACTTTCCAATAACCCTCTTCCAAGCAAATTTCTCTCTGAGTTTGCTACTAAGGAAACCTAATTAACCACCATTCTAAATCATGAAGCTCCTGAACACACATTAACTCTGTTTGTATGTTCCAGCTTTCAAAATTATGCTAACTAAAGTATTCTAGACCTAGACAAGGATAAACCAAACCCCCCTCAATTTTTCAGATAATGAAACTCAGGAGATTAAGTGATCATTAGGTGACCAGAGTAGACATGACCTTCATTTTACAGATAAACAACTTGATGCACTAATAGTTACACTTTACAAAACTTCTGTAATTATCAAATGAGAATATATCTTTAAAAAATTAATTTGAAAACTGGAATTCAACTGATCAAGCCTTAACACTCAGAAATGTTCATATTCATAGACATTTCTGCATACGTTCAACAAATAATAACTTACATAGGGCACTTACTATATGCCAGGCACTGGTCTAAGCACTTCACACATATTATTTTATTTAGTTATCATAACAACCCTATGAGCTAGATACCACTATTATTCCCATTTTATAATGAAGAAAATAAAGCACAGAGAGAAAGTATCTTGTAATGAAAACATAAGATTTTATCTTGTGGTCCTAATATCACCTGATCTTTCATATGCAGCTCATTTGGCAAACTAATATTCCTCAATACCACTTTTATCATCACAATCCTCAGCCTGTGTGGCCTCTCTCTTTCTCTTTAAATCTAATGCTTGAACCCAAACATCTCTGATAATGGAAGGCAACATTGCTCAATAGATGTTTTCCTTCTATTTTCTCTCCTCCTAGGAGAACTATCTAAGAATTTCAAGGACCAGAAGAATTTCATAATGGGTAAAGCCTAAAGAATTGTGAAAAGTAGGTGACATACCAGTAATGGGAATATGTGCTTTGGGTTTTCTAAATCAGGACAAAGATGACTGTTACAAAACACATGAATGAACCGTGTGCATTTGCTGTGTTCTATGTAAGATTCTAAGACATTATCAAATAGGTTGCTTGCAAGGGAGTAGGTCATTAAGATAAAATCTCACCAGCCTAACCACATTTTTTCTCCATGATAGTGACGAGACTAGAAAGGCAGAGAAATACCTCTGAAATCGACACATTCAAATACTGGCCAAGTGTCTTATGATAAACCTGTAGACTAGATTTTAAAATTCCCATGAACCTGAAGGGAAAACTCCTATAATGGACTTTGAGAGTCTATTTCCATTCAACATTTCTATCAATGTCTTTATTAGGACATACAGGGTAGGCTCATTATACCTGTGGTTGACCAAAAAAAAAAAACAAAACAAAGACCTGCAGAGTTAATGTATCAGAATAAAAGTTGGAATCCAAAAGAATCTTAAAAAAAATAAACTTAAGGAAATAAACTTTATATGAAAAATATTTCAGGTTTAAATGTAAAGTTCTGTACATTACATCCAAATACCCCCAAACAGGAAGAAACAGAAGGTGAAAATGATTCAAAGATTAAGATGAATTAATCCAAATCAATAGGCTATCAAGAACTTAATGCAGTATATAAATACATTTTAATGAAAATATAATATTTTATAGTTTAAAGGTCATCAGTCCACATCCAGCATATTATACTCAGTAAATGGCTTTTAAGAGGTACATGGTCAAACCTACACCATCGAGAGGAAAATGACCAGGATGATGAAGGTACTTGATACCCTGTCATAGGAAAAATAGCTGAAAATGCTGGCAGAAATGAATCCGAGAACAAACAGCACTGTCTTCAGACATTACTACTGTTTGGAAAACTGTGTGTTTAACAGGTATCTTCTCTTGCTGGCTTATTAAAGCTCAAACTTCTGAAAGTAAGGTACAATGTAATTTTCCCTTACAGGAAATCTTACTTCAGTTTTCCCTTATGTAGAAGTATTCACTTCTTCCTTCCAACTCCCCAGTATTTTACTTATACCTCTTTCTCCTCAAGTGTTTATTTGCCACCTGGCTACTTGTGTTCGTATCTTATCTTCCCTAGTGGACAAGAAGCTCTTTGAGGGTGGTGAATCTGATTTACCTTGGTGATCCTATTACCAGTTAATAAGAGGAGTTTCTAAATCTTGGCTGAATGAACCTTTAACGTAGAATATAAATGGTGTAGCAGAGAATACAGACACTACTGAGCTAGAAAGCAAGAGACCTGATAGTGTGGCTTAGATGGATCCTGTCTTTGGATGCAGCCATCAATCAATCAAGTCAGGAGGTGGAATAAGGTTCTCCCAGATCCTTTTCAACTCTAACATGGTCTAACTGGGATTAATGTCAATCAGCATAGAAAACAAGGACCCAAATTCTCAGCCCCAGGTTTCTGGGTCCTTTTTGTGTGTAGTGGGGAGACATTTCCTTTTCCAGTTTATTTCTGTAGAAAAAGTATGCTATAGGGGTTGCATCACTTAATGCTGAAAAACTGGGGGGGAGGAGGTAGAACAAGGATCACAGCTAAGCCCAACTAATTTCTACGCACGTTCCCCGTGCAGTCACTTTCGTACCATGTTAGGGTGGCTTCAGCAGCATCCTTTACCCTCATAGATGCAGGGTTTGGCTCCTTATCTCCTTTGTACTTGACTTCTTGCTCACTGCTCTTGGATTTACTTCCTGAAATACCTAATTCCACAATCTCCAGTACTTCCTTAAGACAGTCCTAGAAGCAGAAAAGGCACATTTTTGTAATATACCTATCTTATAAGAAGACAAATACATCAAAAGTTAATAGTGATTGTGTTTTGGCGAACTCTAGTTTCTTTCTCATTTTCTTTAACAGTATAAATTAATTTCATAATAATATAATGCCTCCCACCACCACCAATTTCTCTTTAAGTAAATTTGAGTGTTCAGAATTAGGCAGTAAGTAAATAAATTTAAGTCTATTTTATTAGTTATTATAAAATTACCATAGGCTATATATATAAATGAAAGAGATGTAATAGTAATTTATTAAACCTGGATGGTTTAAAACATGTTCGATTATCCACAGGGAAGATCATCAATAACTAACAGTTTTAATCAATTTCTGGTATCATAACTTTAAAAGCCATTATAAAAATGACTAAGATTTAATCAACAGAATTATTTTTAAAACTATTTTAAAAGCTCTAAATAAATATCCAATAAGCTTGGTACCTCTGTTATTTACACTGGGAACTCACTGTAACTGTCTGCCTCCCCGTAAGGAAGGAGAGAAGCATGCATGAAATGAAATCTTAGGTACGAGCAGCCTTTACAAGCCAGCCTTGCTCTAGGTTGGCCACCTGGCTATCAAGTGCCCTTCTTAATTTGGTAATAGGTTAATATGCAACCAAATATGACACTTTTTTGAGTTGTGCTCAAAAGAACAAGTGTTCTACTGAAATACAACAAACATACTCAGTTTAAAGTACGCAACATGGTATTTAAATTTAGATAGCTTCTTTTTAATTTAATAAAATTTAATATTTTAAAAGACATTTTCCCACCATACTCGTTTCTATTTACTGTGTAAACTAACCTTTTCATCAAGCATATCAGGATGCTCCGTCAGCCAGACACAGAGACACTGAAAAGCTGCCACTATCATGGAGTGCAGGTCCCGGGAGTGAAAAGGAGCTGGCCGACTACACTGGTACACAATGTAGCTGCACACTGAGCTGATGGCTCGCTTCCGGTCTCCTAAATCAACCATCACCTTCACCTGAGCATATGCGTATGAACAGTTAGCCAGGAATCATTACACCAATGACCACAGGAAATCTTGCTTTTTAAAATATTTATGTAAAAAATCAGAATATTTCAGAGGTATTATAATACTCTATATAAAGAGTATTTTGAATCCCTAAAATAGTATTTCATTTTAGCATACTTTTTCATTCCCTTAAAACGTAAACTCTTGGGATGTACCTACTGATCACTGCCAGAGATTAAAAAGAATAGTTGGCAATGGAACATATGATCATTTTTTTTAAACCCCCTAAACCCAACCCCACAGTGATGCTCTAGGAGCTACTCAGTTCTGTGCAGCTATTCAGAGGTATAGTTAACATACAATCAACTATTTAAAATAACACTTAAAGTGTACAATCTGATACATTTTGGCATAAGTACACACCTGTAAATTATCACTATAATCAAGATAATGGGCGTATCCATCACTCCAAAAATCTCATGTAACTTATAACCCTTCCTCCCCCTCATGGCTACTGCCGACCTGCTGTCACTATCAGCTAACTTGCATTTTCTAGTTTTATATAAATACAAGCAAATAATATTCTACTTTTGGGGGGGCTGGCTTCTTTTACTCAGCATAATTATTTTGAGATTTTTGTATGTATCAAATGTTTATTCCTTTTTATTGCTGAGTAGTATTCCATAGTGTGGCTTTAACACAATTTATTCAGTCACTTATTAATGGACATTTGAGTTGTTTCTAAATTCTGGGTATTACAAAGTTGCTATGAGTATTAGTGTACAAGTCCTTGTATGTCTATATGTTCTCTTATCTCCTAGTAGTAGAGTGATTGGGTCATATGAGATATATATGTTTCCCTTTTAAGAAGCTGCCAAGCTGTTTTCTAAAATGGTTGCCCCATTTAACAGTCCCTTCAACAGTGCATGGGAGCTGCTGTTCCCCAAATGGTTGAAGTTCCTTCACTTCTTTACCATTTGATATGTGTGTGGTCAGTCTTTTCAATTTTAGCCATCCTAGTAAGTATGGAGTGGTTTTAATTGCATTTCCCTAATAATCTGTGATATTGAATATCTTATCATGTGCTTATTTGTTATCTGTATGTTTTCTCTGGTAAAATGTTCAAAGCTTTTCCCCATTTTTAAATTGCGTTACTTGTTGCATTAATGAGGATTTTTGTTGTTATTATTTTGTCTTTTTTTTTTTAATCCTTGCTTAAGTGTACATACGTTCACTGGTTTTAGAGAGAGAGGTAGAGGGGAGAGGAAAGGGGCGGGGGGAGGAACAGCAATGTGAGAGAGAAACAGACTGGTTGCCTCCTGTACATGACCAGACTTGAGATTGAACCCACAATGTAGTTATGTTCCCCTTCTAGCAATCAAACCTGTAATCTTTCAGTGTACAGGACAATGCTCCAACCAACCAAGCTACACTAGCCAGGACTATTTTGCCTTTTAAAAAGATTTTCTTAAAGGTCTTGATAAAACAACAGCCAGATTATCCAAATCCAGCTACCAAGAAGCGCCTGTTATATAGTAGAGACTGGCTAGAGCATGGCAGGTAGCTCTGGCTTCCTAACCTTATGTCCTCAGATAGACAGTGAATAATATTTCATCTTTAGGATCCACAATGCTCATGTGGTCAGAAAGGGGCTTCTTGGGGCCAGTCTTACCATTTTGGTCCCAGGACAGCATGATCTTCATTTTGATGCCAAGCACACCCTATCTGAGCAGCACATGGCACACAGTGGTACTGATGCAGTTAACAGGGTTCCCACTGTAGATCATCAGACCATCCACAAACTTCATGGATTCAGCCTTATGTCCTTGGAGTTTCCCTGACTCTATGACCTTGCATCCCTTGGCCCCACTCTCCATGATGAACTGCAGCACCCCACAGCACACACTCCTGGCAGCGTGTAATGCAGAGATTCTATTCAGTCTGTGCAATGGCACACAGACCTCTTGTGACCACCTTTTCAGCACAAAGCTTCACGCAGCCCTCAAGGAAGCCAAACTTCTACATCAGTCAATTCCTGGTTCCGTTGGTCCTTCTCACCAAGAACATTCTGCATCCTAGAGGTCAAGGCAATGGTTTCTATCCTGGTTGATGTAAGCTGGCCCTCAACTCCAGAGAAGCCATACTTAGGCAAGCTTCTGGGTGAATAGAACTCATTCAGTTTAGCTCTGAAAATGCCATCAGTGACAAACTTCCTCTTCTTGGAAATCTGTACCATATTGCTACTGGTACCAGCAAAAGGAAAGGCAATTCTTTATATAATCTGGATACAGTTTGTAAAGATTTTTTCTCAATCTGTGATTTGTTATCTCATTCTCCATTTTTTGAAAAACAGTAGTTTATTAATTTTGGCTAAGTCAAATTAAATAGTTTGTTCTCCTACGGTGTATCACTATTTATGGTTACAATCCATTTTGAGCTGATTTTTGTACATAGTGCAAGGTATGACTCAAAGTTTATATATATATATATATATATATATATATATATATACACACACACACACACACATATATATGTATACATATGTATATGTGTGTGTGTGTGTAAGAATATCCAGTGATCAATTTGTCCAACCCTATTCCAATACCAGACTGTTTTGATTACTGTACCTTTACAGTAAGCCTTAAAATCAGATACTGTTGTTGCCTTTCGTGATTTGTTAGACAGGTCCAGAGCAGTACTCTACCTAGGGCTAATTATTCCTTACTTTTGAGCGAGCCTGAATGTCACAGGAAGCAGTACCTTGTCCTCAAAGACAATGTGCTCCCACAAGTCTTATGAATGATTATTCCTACTTCCTGCATCAGTAACTGCTCCTCAAAGAACGATGGCCATTATACCTACCCCTGAGAATCTTTGAGGTAAGCTCTAAGTGGTGGTAAGAACATCTTAGGGCCCTGGCCTGGTAGCTCACATGATTAGTGTCTTCCTGATACACCAAGGCTACAAGTTGGATCCCCACTCTGAACACACATAAAAATCAACCAATGAATTCATAAATAAGTGGAACAAATCAATGTGTCTGTCTCTTTGTCTTTCAAATCTATCAATCAATTAAAAAAAAAATCTTGGGTTTTCTAGCCCATTTTGTCTCTTAGGACTTTGGTAAGTTACAGCCTCTGCTCACCTGTCCCCACATCTGCAAAACATGGGCTTGCATTTTATCATCTCAGACAGCATCACCTTACTTGTACATATGACCATTTTGTTCACAAAGTCCCTTACATATTTCGTTTAATTTCATTTGATCCTTGTAACACCAGGAATTAATCCTGCCTATTTTACATGTGAGGAAACATTTATATGATAAGGAGGATATAGAAAAACTGAAACCCCTGTACACCACTGGTGGGAAAGTAAAGTAATTCAGTCACTGTAAAAATGGTTTGGCAGCTGCTCAAAAAGTTAAATATAGAATTATCATATAACCAGCAATTCAACTACCAAATAGATACCCAACAGAACAGAAAACTGGTGTTCAAACAAATGAAGGTAGACGCATGTTCATAGCAGCACTATTCACAACAGCTCAAATGTGCATCAACAAATGACTAAATAGGCAAATTGGTGTATATAAATACAATGGAATATTACTGGTCCATAAAGGAAATGAAATTGACATAGTTTATACACAAATGAACCTCAAAAACATGTTAAGTGAAAGAAGCCAGGCATAAAAGGCCATATATTAGGTGATTTAATTTATATGAAATATCCGGAATAGGTAAATCCATACAAACAAAATGCTGATTGGCGGTCATCAGGGATTGTGAGGAGGGGAGGCCAGAAAGCAATTGCTTAATGGGATGGATTTTCTTTCTGGGGTGATGAAAATGTTTTGAAACTAGACAGAAGTGGTGGTTGCACAACATTGTAAATGTACTAATAGACACTGGCTTAGTCACTTTAAAATAGTTTGTTATGTAAACTTCACCTCAATAAGAAAATAGAGAAGTGCAAATGGCCACTCAGTTCTAAGATTCCACAAACTTGAATAATAGCTGTGAAAGTAATTTACAAGTACAGCCAATATTTACTTATCTCTGATAATGGAAGATGGAAGTCACAGATAGTCCAAATGTGGTATTAGGATAATCACTCTTCCTTTACTAAATCTGTATTTGTTTATTAAAATGAGGTGATCCATTATATGCTGAAAATTTAAAATACAAAGTCAAAAAAGGTGATGTTCATTTTATAAAATTTCAGTAGGAGGCTCACATTTGCATACCCTAAATATAAACTATGTTTGAGTTTAAACCAATACTGCGATACCCATACCAAGAGGTCAGGAGATACAGAAAACAGAGCCATAGTCCAAGGCTCCTGGGCTGAAATTAAAGAACTGTCCTCACCTTTGCCAGGCCAGAGAGGAGCTCTAGAGCTGCCAGTGATATGCTCATGTCTGGCCGCCACTGGGAGTTGAGTCTTTGGGTGACGAGATGAATGCTGCGAATCAGTAGCCCAGCAGCTGAATCTGTATTAAGAGCTAGGATATAACCCCAATGCCACATCCCACAGGGAGGGAAAACAACTAAGCATTAGTAACGAGAAGCACAGCATTCCACCAGGCACAGACCACAGCAGCCACAGTGAGTACAACGGGCACCCACACAGTGCTCTGCTTCCCACCCCACTGGCCTGAGCATCAAGCCTGACTGAACAACAGAGCGCAGGGCACACACACTGGACCACAGCAGCTTCTAACTCCAGCTCAGGAAGTTTCAAATAGACAGCCACTGGGATTTGGCAAGTCCCTATCATTCTAATAACAATGTAAACTTTTAAATTTCTAAATTAACTCACAGAGAGTTACATTTTCAAAAAATAGTGAAATTCGATCCATTTTTTCCTTGGAATTTTATATGGAGGAAAGAATTCAAATCTCCCCAGATGCTGGGAATTAACCTAAAGCATTTGCTGAAATTATTTTCAGGGATTAAACCATCAAGTCACATGCACTGCTTTTTAAACACATTTTTAACATTCAACTCTCCAAGACTACTTTAATACTTCTAAAAAAATTAAATAACCAAATTTTGTGTTTTTATTTGGCCTCCAATTCTATATTTTAAAGTACTTAGCTAATAATAAATAAGGACAAATTAAATGAAATTTAAAAAGGAAGCTTTAGGGACATTATACCTGTCGATCCTATCAGAAAGAGGGCAGTGACAACAGAAAAAGGAATGATCATTAAAGAGACATTCATGCAACACTAACACAAATCTGGATTTCTTAGTAAAATTATTTTATGACATTACAAGCAGACCCACTAACACCATTTCAAAATGCTGAAAACAAACAATTACCACTTCAAACACTTATATTAGAACACATACAATAACACAAAAATTTCTTTAGTTTAAATGTGTTTTAGAAAGCATGAAAAATAAACAAACTTTCACCTAAATTTAGGCCCATGAACATAATGAATAAGACAAAATTTAAATAACTTTATAAATGCAGTATTTAAATGTGTTCAATATCTACATAATGAATGACCACATGCTCAAGGATACTTATGATTAAAAAATTAAATGCACATCTAAGGATCTAAATTTCATTCCAATGTAGTTGGATTAATACTCACAGGTTCAATACACTACTATTTGCGTATAAAAACATAAAGGCACCCACAAAATGGAGAACTACAAAGTAATTAATTGCCTAGGTTAAAGGATAGCACTGAATAGAATGCTTTTCGGGCAAATGTTTCCTTACTCTTAATTAAAATTTGTGACTGAAAACAGGAAGGTATATTATGTTTTAGGCATGAAGACAGAGATTCTCCTCTGGGCTCCTGTCTCATGCATTCCCTACCACCCACCCTGAACACGCTGCATAGCTGACGTGCTGGTGGGCTCTGCACTAGACTACAAGGCGGAGTCCACATCCTATTGACTCTACTACCAGCACCTGGTGCAGAATCCAGACATGTTTCCTAACCACTCATTATCATCATTTATAAAATCTAATCTACAACTACCTAGAATCTAATTACTCAAAGTTGCTTGTAAGATTTATTTTCATTTTCTTACTTTTTTCCACTAACAGCCTCTCTGTTATACTTAAATACATTAAAAAAATCATGATCGTTAAAATTGTGTAAAAAATGTTTTGCTTATTTGTTTTGTGTATCTGGGCATTAGAAGTTATCCTCTAACTTTGGATTTCAAAAAACCAAGCATGGCTTACCATAATCTCTTAGGAGAGCTTGAGCAGGTCTTTCACTATCAGGAGTTGTGGGCTCTGTGCTTCCACCACTTGCTGAACTAATACCACTATTAGTGCGGCTATGACTCTTCAAGTTGTTTTCTCCACCACCCTAGCCAAACAAAAATGAACCAAGTATTTCAGGGCTATATCCATAGCTTACTAGTATAAATAGAGGTCAATTATCGAAAGCCATGTTGATAGAATGTAATGTGCCAACTACACAGCGCAAATTGATACACAGATAAATACTGACAAGGGATAAACATCGATGAAGTGTTTTTGCACGACACTATCTGCTAATGGTTACGAAGGGTTGGATGATGCAGGTGGTTATTCTGGGGTTTTCTTTCCTGCTATTTACAAAGGGCCAGCCAAGGCCCCTTTCCATCTTCACTAACTAATGATTCTGGATCCTTAACGAAATACCGTAGTGCCTCCCAAGCAAAACTTCAGAACAGGAATGTACTCTTAAAAAAAAAAACAAAAAAAACAGAAAACAAAAAATACACACAAAAAACAGTAACTCTTAAATGTAGTTACATCATAAAACACAAATATAATACTATGGTTAGTATAAAGATTAACTCCTACATATATACATATGTACATACAGGAGCTAACAAAAGTATCTATTAAAAATTTCCCAAAAAAAAAAAAAATCCCTCATTTTCCCCATATAATTCATTATATTCAAATCACTTGATTATTATTAGTCACCTACTGGGGCATGAATATAATTTCCTTAAAAATAATTTGATTACCCATCCTACATCTACCACTCCAATATATTCCATTAATTTATCTACTCCCCTGTCTCTACTCCAGGTATAGGAATCAGGTAACTTGCAGACAGAAGCAGGGAGCACTGGGAGTCTCTGAAGAGCTTTTTTGATTTAGAAGCATTGGTGCTTTGGGGGACTTTCACACTTTGATCTAGAGTGCCTAGAAAGAGATGATGAGGTGAAAAAGAGGAAACTAGTGCTTGTTAACAGCCAGCACTAGACCAACTAGGGATGGAAGAAATTATAGAGTAGGGGGCTTTTTCCAGACTATTCAAGTCAGTTCACTAACACAGCAAAGTAAGAGCTTTAAGTAAACACATCCAGGAACAAAGATGGTGTTTAGCTGGACTCTCTTTCATGCAGTCTCTTTCAGGTACCTGATGTATACCTGATGAGGCAAACCTTCAGCATCAATAAGCTGAATTTACAAATGCCTTTACAACTCATGAGGACATAGCCCTGGCTGGTGGCACAGTGGACAAGGCGCTGGCCTGTGAACCCAAAGGTCGCTGGTTCGATTCCCAGCCAGGGCACATAACCGGGTTGCAAGCCAGGTCTCTAGACAAATCCATGGCAGAGGCAGGTGAAAGGCAACCGTAATTTGGGAGGAAAAAAAAATCATGAAGACAGATATTTTGGAATAAAATTTACATAAAATCACAAGTTGATCTCTGATAGATTAAATGTGGTATATGACTTACCATCTCCATTTGGCAACCAATGGCTTCTAAAAGTGCTGAATCTTGAACAATATTTAACATTGCTCCTGCAACAGCAACAACAACAACAACAAAAAGCATTTTATTTAAATGACAAGAATACTAAAGGGGCTGAATTAACTCAATTAATAGCAGAGATAGGATTTTAGCTATTTCTGAAATTGCCATAAAATTACCAATAAATCTGTTGACTAATCAGAAAAGATACTAGTTAAAAATATCCTAATTCTGATCTGCCCCCGAAGTTTTAAAACTACATTTTTCTAAAATAAATTTGAAGTCAAACTTGCTTTCTATAAAAACATGACCATTACCAGATATTTTTTAATTGGTACAAAAGACCAACCATTAATATCTTAATTTCAGGACTTGCCTAAGCAGTTTATATTTATTATCAAGGAACTCATAGATCTAGAAATAGAAAGGCTGTAACAGAAACAAGATGGTAAGCCCACCACACTGCTTCTCATCCTAGTGTGAAAGCACTCTTATTCACAATGGATAAAGATAGAAAAGAAACAGCTTTTCCTATCTATGGCAAGAGTACCAACTGATTCTTCCTTGGAATGTATGAGGGAATGCTTCAGAACAAGGATAAGGCAAAACTCAGTAATCTATCAATAATCGTAGAAATTATATGATTTCAAGTGATATGTTATTTGAATAACTAAAACACTTGGAGGCTTTCTTGTATCGATTTAACTACTGTTCCTTCAACTCCTTTTTAAAATGAGAGGATTTACTCCCTACTTATTCCCCCTTCTCGCTGCATAACATACTATCCTTCCTGAGCACCCATTCCAACCACTACTGCCATCATCAGTTCTTTAGCCATCGTTTCCTCCCCTAGAATGAAAAAATTCTCACCTTATTTCTGCCTATTCAAGCCCTGCTCTACAATGTCCAATTTAACTTCTACTTCCCCCTATGAAGTCTTCCTTACTCTTTTGGTTTCTTCTCTCTCAATATTAAAGACACAACGTACCATACAATCAATCAGCACTGCCTCCTGCTGTTACGTGAATACTTGGAAAGGGTATTCCAATTTCTGCAATAAGACTTGCTCAAGAATAAATGTCACACTTACCTCTTCCTCTCCTCAGCATGCCTGAGATAAAAAATAACTGAGTTTTCACTTACAAAAAAAAAAAAGTATAAACACAAACCTAGTATCATTTGAGTGTTGTTGGGGTCCGTTTCTGTTTGCAAGGCACCTATTAGTATATTCACAAGTCTCAACTTCAGGGACAAAAATGTTACTGGTTTATCATAAGAAGAGCTGTCATCATTACTAAATTTTCCTTCCAGAACCACCTACGGGAGAAACAAAGAGTTTTTAATATTGATGGCTATGGTGCACTATGCCCATGTTGGAACTGAAACAGTGGACAGTGCAAATCATTCTAACAAGCAAGGCTTTCAATCTGACCAATACCAGGCTGTGTTAAGTCTGTCACTAACTCAACAACATATGTTATCAGATGTCACTAGCCTATTGTCACTTGAAGCAGTAAGCCAGGCATGCTGGCTGACTGACAGAAGAAATTTCCACAGCACATCAATTTGGTTGATTCACTTTAAATACTTCAAAAAATGTTTTTAAAAGCTCTTATTCCATTTTTAAAAGACAATGACTTGAACTAGCACACAAAACAGAATACAGAATATAAAAAACTTTAATAAAATATTACCTCAGATTTGACTGTGCCAAAATGATGAGGGAGGGGTAATAAAGAAAGTAGGATATTAATGGAAGATCTTCTCAATTCTGTTGGATTTACATAGCTTTTGAATTTGGAGAGTTCTCTGCCAAAGAAAATTAAAAATAGCTATTAGTATTTCCAAAATAAAGTATGTTTTTAGCTATTGCCAAATAAATATTATGCCAATTTTTCACAATACAAACACTGGATTTGGCTTCATAAAGAATGCTGGTCACTGCTTTCCACTGAGTTTATATTCTGTAGCAAGCATGTGTCTGTGTTAAACTGCTATTATGGAATTAAACTAGAATCCAATTGATTTCACTGACCAATTGATTTTAAATCTAAGTCTTACTCAACAAAATTGTGTCCTCTAGGTTGAGGTTGCTCTTACCCCTCCAAACCAGGCCAAGACAGATTCAACATACCCATGGGCCAATCAGAACGAGAGGAGCTCAGGGTCTGAAATAGTCTATACTCATTTAATGTGCACTGAGTTCCCTTGGGCTATAAAGACAACTGAATGGGATAAACTCAGAAACTGGGGAGGAATCACCAAAACAAACCAGGCAAACCCAAACAAATGATATGCTAATACAGAATGATAGCTTACCTGTCAGGCAAAATGGTTTCAAGAGCTGAAATAAAGTAAGGAACCACAACATCAATCCCTTTCAAGTCACAGCAGAACAAAGGAGGGGAGTTTAGAATAACGCTGGCCAAGACAGGATGGCACACATAATCATTTATCTGCAAACCTTGAATTAAAAGCATGTAAAATCTAGGAAAGCAAGAAAAATATTTTAAACAAACTGCTGGTCAATTGTTCCCATAATTATTAGTATTTTCTATACACTCATCTGAAAGTCTATTTCCACTCTTCATTACTTCTAACCTTTAAAAGGTATTACTGAAGTTAAAACAATTCAGAATCAAATATACTAAGAACCAAATGATCTTTCCTAATAAAGAGAAAATAGATTCATATCGATTATACCTTCTTCAAATTTTAAGCCTTGCAACTCAAATTTATAGATGGCTGCAAATGAAGCACCCAAAACACAACTGACTACAGTAATTATCAATAAACTGGAGGGATTACTGGATTGAATTCCATGTCAGTAAAATTTTGCAGCATTGCACAAATCCTGAAAGAAAAAGTGTTGTCTTTTTCCCTGTGACCCACAATTTGGGGACAATGAAAGAAAAAAGAAACCTCATTCAACCCTGCATTCATCATGATATGACAATCACTCTACATAAGACTCTATAGGAATTTACCTAAAGTATACCTTATACTGAGTTCACTTTACTTTTAACCTGTAATCAATTAAGCATTCAATATTCCATCATTCAAGAGCAATTATACTGGTATACTCTTCTACTACTATTGGGCACTTTTTCTTCTCTGCAAAACTCTTCTGCAACAACTTGCCCATGTTCTGGGCATTGCTCAACACATTTCAATCCATCTTTCTCCTTGGAGCAAAACTAAAACCATGCTAGCACATAACCAAAGGTATCTTAACTGTTAAATCTAGAAGACATGTCTAAGTCTTATCTTACTCCGCCTTTTTAAAAGCATTCAAACCTCTGATTAACTCCTTTCTTCTCTCCTGATTCTTCTGACTGCTATGGCTATTTCCTGTAATAGATTCTCTTATTCCACCTGCCTTCCTAATACTGGTGTTCCTCGGGTGGCCAACTTCAGTTACCTAAGCCTGGTCTTAAACACTGCTTATGCTACTGGGTGTAATCAGATCAGTCTCTACCAGATACTCTCACTTAAGCTCCAGCTCTATTAGCGTATTGGATACCTGAGGGCAAGACCTGTCTATTAACGTATTCCAGTACTCCCTGTGGACAGCGTCTGGCATAAATACTTGTTGATAAATATCTCAAAGCACCTCAAGTTCAATAGGTTCAAAACTAAGCTTATCGTTGGCCCGCTTACAAATCTGGTTCATCATACTACCACCCATCCAGTCTTAAGAACCAGACGGAAAGCTCATGGTCATAGCCTTGTTCCTTACTGCTACTGAAACCATTTGTGATATCTCTCTAATCAATATTCTCCTTCCTGAGAAATGTACACCTCTATACACACACAAAGGGTGCCAGAATTCCATGTGACCCATCCTCAAAGCCATAGCTGATAGATCAGAGGTAGACAACTGATCAATCAGATTCTCTTTCTTAGAAATCTGAAATTGGGATTCAGACATGCTGACTGGCCCTACTGGTTACATTGATGAAGGCCAGGAAAACTGAGAACTTAGAATACTGCAATATAAGAAAATGATCTGCAAAGAACAATGAAGCAGTTCTGGAAGACCATGAAGACAGAAAAGCCAGAAAGGAAGAAAATCCACTTTGGTCATTAACTACTTTCTAGACCCTGGTTCCTACCCTTCATGAGGTGCCACTGCATATCCTGACTTTAGAATGTATTAAGTAGCATTACTGGCTCCATAACTGATTTCCCTTTGCTTGAGTCATATTGAGAGGGTTTTTTGTTACTTAAAACCAAAAGCCTGTTAAGATACCCCTATTAGTTCTCTGAATGTACCATTCTATTTCATACCTATATGCTTCTGCACTTTGTTCCCTCTGATAGTCAGTCCATTCTCTCCTGAGCACCTAGCAGGTACAAAGACACCTGAATGTTCTTGTTGATAGTAACATAACTTCAGCAGCTGCGTGAATGGCTAGTTGAGCAGGGCAACAAAAGCAGGAAGCCACTGCAAGTTAATTTCGGCAAAAAGTGAAAGACCTAAAGTGTCATGGTGGGGACAAAGTGGACAAATTAGAAAGAGGATTAAGCAGCATAAATGGAGGGGTTGGTTGACCAATTAAAAATAGAGACAGAGAGAAGTGGAGTATAAAATGACTCCTAGTTTCTGGCATGAGCCACTAACTGAATAGATGGCAAAGCCATTCACAAAGATTGGCTGAAGTCATAATTTCTGATAAGATGACCCTACCCAACTTGCTATCTACCACCTATCCTTTGTAAGTCCAGCACAGTCATTCTATCCTCTGTAACTCTTTCCTGAACCTCCAGGGTAAGTATATGCTGCTTCTTCCTCTGAAGGCCCACAGAACTTAATCTGTGCCTCTCTTCTATCAAACTTCCTGTTACTATTGGATCCTTGTTAATTTTGTACATTGCATTGCTCACATCACAAAATAAGCTCCTTTGAGATAGGATTTACAGTTAACATTTACGGACCATCCATGGTGTCTAATACCGTGCCAAAAATTTATTTCAAAATTAGTGTAGTCCTTCCAAATCTTTCCATAATTAATAACTCAAATAAAATAAATAGAATAACGGCTCTAAAATAAAAAGGATCTTAAGAATTTTTTACCCAAATCTAGTAAGGCAAGTAAAATAGAAGAATTCAAGCAAAAACTTCAATTAATCAGACATTTGCAGGTATTTCAAACCAACATTTACATATCAATTTGGCCTACCAAGCCATGCTACAATACAGTTTTACTATGCAAACTATATAAACAAAAAATAAACAAAACAAAAAAAATCTAAGACCTGGATAAATAAGCTGGTAGAATCTCTTCTCCAGTCTTCTTGCTACAAAAAATCCTACACAGTGTCCCACAAGCCTCAGCTCTTCCTGCTTCATAGTTATCAGGAAATTCACTGGCATCAAACATAGGATTGGAAACCATGGTGTCTGTGGACATTTGTGACCCTTTTCGTCGAAACTCCATGCTAGCTTGTGTTGTAATGGCTGGGGAGAAAAAAGGAGGGTTTTATTATATTTGTCAATATGCAAGTAGGCTCATGGGACCCTGGACACAAAGATCAAATGTTGGTGTCATTAAATAGCTACTTGAATAGAATCCAATAATTCTTTTGTTTAGCAACTATATTTTAATTTTTTAAAAAGGGCTCTCTAAATCTTCTTGGAAAATGCGTAACAAGTAAGTTACAGTAGTATTGTCAGTTTAACAAATTCTATAAGAAGTATTTTCCAACTGAATTTTTGATCAGTAGAGTTGTATATATCTGTACGACTACAGATACGAATTTGGCTTTTCATTATTCATTCTGTTTTGATCTTCCCACATAGAATGATCTTAAACATTAGAAAAAGGGCCACTGCAATTTTCACATTACCCCAGATGAACATCATTTCTGAATGGGCAATCCCATGCCAGCCTTTATACTTCAGGGAGAGGGCAAGGTAAGAATGAGTAATGGGTAGGGAGGAAGAGAAGGCATTCCCAACACCCACCCAACTCCAAAACACACACCAAGAATCGCCCAACCAAGCAAAATGAAGATGAATTTTAACAACCACAGACAGCAGCTAACTTGAGGTTGATAACTCAGAAAATTGTATCAGTAAAAGTATCATGGTCATTAGTCGCCACTGAAACAGAAGCCCTTCGAAAAGTTGCTTTTATTTTTAACAAAAGATTTCACAGTGTATTGAAAATCACTCTGAAATCTTTTCTCACTCTACACAAAATATTTAAATTATTGTGTAATAGATTTAATAGAATGCAGAGTCAAGGATAAATCTTTATGCAACTTCCCATGAGCCATTTTTAGTCCTGATAAAGCTATCCAGCAATAATACATTTAAAAAACACTACATGCAGAATGCATACAAATCAAACATTAAATCTGTATAAAAATAAGCTTAAAGCTTTAAAAAAAAAAAGCCAAAACACAGTTAGTGCAAAATCCTGGAATTCATGACATGACCAGACTAGTGTACAGAAATAATGGGACTGATTCAGGCAGATTAATTTGCTTTTGCCAACAATCTTCCCCATTCAAAACACAGAAAAGTATTTTTCTTCCCAAGTGCAAAAACTACAAGAGACAATGACAATCAAATTTTTCAATGGAATTATGAAAAAAAAATAAAACATGACTGCAATTAAGAGGAAGCTTCTGGTTCCTACTTACAAGATTTATAAGAAAGAAGAATTTGGATAAAAGATGCTGCAAGATAATAGAAATAAATGGAAACAAATCAAAGGACAGCAGTAATTATAAAATACTTTATAAAGATGGTGAAATTTTACAATAAGAAGCTTTCTAGCTTTTTAAAAGTTAGATTAAAAGCTTTATGATACCACAAGCTAATTCAAAAACATAGGAAATTGTGCATTCAGGTCCAAAATTATAGTTTTTGTATCATGCAAAAGAAATGAACAAATAAAATTACATAACTATAAAGGAATTGAGGTTTTGAACTGCCCATAATGTGCATTAAAATTTTAGTTCATTAACCCTTCCCAGCTCACTGTTACTTTTACAAACACGGTGTACTGTCAAGTAAATCTAATGCTAACCAATCCATAGCAGCAAATATGTTAAGTTTGAGGTGAACTACGTGGCTGACAACAGCCAGTACTCAGGGAAAAAAAACAGCATCAGGGTTCCCAAACCTCCCACCAACCCGAGGCCTTAAAAGTGGCATCCAACAGCACTCTAACTCATTCAACTATCTGGACACCTCCTCCCTCCCCAGGCAATGGAACAGTCTTCATCTCTGAACACAAGGCTGGGAAGGGAAGCTTCTATCCTTTCCCCACCAAGAAAAGTGTTGAGTTAAAAGTAAGAATTTATTGCCCACACATGATTTGAATCTGACTTTTATCTTTTGGCACAAAAGGGTGAGCAAAACCATTTCAAAATCGCTCCAGAGCGGGAAGATCTGTAAGTTCCCTTTAAGCAAGCCCACCAAGAAGGCAGCAGGTTGAACCATTCTGAATTGAGAGGGATTTTAGTGTCAACAGCTTGATGCCCTGAAGATACAATGTAAGAACTGCATCTCAATAAAAGTAAAAAATATGACTGACTCATTCTGGAAAATACAAATAAATATAAATGATTCAGAAAACTCAAAATATAAAGCACATGAATATAAAAAAATATAAGCCAAACATGGTTTTTAAGTTTTCATTTAGTCATCATTAAGTACATTTACTTATCCATGGGTAAACACTACAATTTGAACTTGTAAATAAAAGATAATATGAAAATGACGGAATATAAAGTGCCTGAATTTGAAAAAAATCATCATGGGAATCTCTAAACTGAACCATGCAATCTCAATTACATTCCTGAAAATGTCTTTGTAGTCACAACTTTTCTGATTTATGTAAAATATTTATAAGAATATCCAAAATAAATATATGTGTATAGTGCTACCAGTCATAGACCTTAGTTCTGAGATGATACAGAGTAGATAAGAATGCATATCTGAAAGAAAGCAGATTCTTTTTTTTTTTTTTTTTAAGAAAGCAGATTCTTGTGGCCATTAGTTTTCTCTTTGGAATTAACATTCTCCCTAGAGATGTGTAAACTAATGCAATTAGGCCTCCTTTTATCTTAAGTCATTTCCAACCCCAATGGAAAAGTACTTTCTTACCAAACAACCAATACACTCTTTAATGCATACAGCACAGTGCCTGGCACAGAGTAGTTGAGTTCAATAAATGATAGCCATTATTGTCATTCATCTCTGTAAGATGTCATACAGTCTTCCCTCAGTACACTCTGCACCACCCCACACTCCCATTCTGCACCCTATGCAATTACTTCCAAATATAATGAGAAGATGACAAAAATAAACCAGATTTTACTTAGATGGTATTTCATTTCTGTAATAAAATCTAAATAAAGGTATCCAGGTTCAGTTATTGTCCACTTCTCTTAGTTTCAGAACAAATGATATTTTTAAAAGCATATCCTTGAAATAAAGTTCTCTAGACTAAAATCTGAAAGATTAGACTTTTGTGAAACATAAGTTTTCTGTTACTTATATATACAAATGAGTGAACTGCTGTTGAAACCTAAGGAAACACTTGTGAATGAATTTCTGGTCAAAATCTTTAATTCTTGGTATCAATATTACCCTGGCTGACATGAAGGGAACTTCCAGGTCACCTACTGAAAGAAACCTGATTGAACAACAAAAAAGCTAACCTAAAGCGTGTCTAATAAAACCAGACAAAAACCAAACTGCACAGAACAAACATAAAGAGAACAAGGAGCAAAACTTCCAAAATACAGTTACTTCAGCTGGAAGGGGTTCAAGCACAAGACATTGCTTTGTCAGAGAGAGATTTTTTAAAAGATAAATATTAATCTTGCAGGTAGGAAAGATTAAAAAGTATAAAAAAAAGGAAAGAAAAAACGATAACATATTTCTTGAGCAATATTTACCAGTCATGCTGCTGTCTCTGTTTATGCCATTATGAAGTTTACAGTGAACAAATGCTGCATCGAATAACCATGATCCAAAGAGATTCAAGATGCTGTTAACCTTTGGTCTTCGAGGGGCAGGCAGTGGCCGGGGTTCTGAACTAGTCTGATTTGGACTTGACAGAGGAGAAGTGGAGGATGTCTGGTGCTGAACTTTTGAGGCATGAGCAGTACTAACCTATTAGAGGGATACAAGAATATAACCACATTCACTAAAATTTTGAGAAAACAGGGCTTTTGAATAAAGATGACAGATTAAAAAGCCAACATTATACAGCATAATAATGGCAATGAAAACTCTTACTGTGCTTGTCTTCATGGTGGCCTTATTCACAGTAACAGCACGGTGCCTCCTGTTATGTGGTGGGGTGGTACTGACAGCAGCGCTTTGAGGCATACTTAATCTATTCACGGGTGTTGGAGGAGCACTGTCTGATCGGGGTCTAGAAATGCCTTTAAGAAAAGACAAATGGAGTTATTCTTCAAAGTTCAAAATACGTTCAGAAAATCTTCCTCAAGCAACACCAGTGAATGCTCTGTGCAGACTATGGTAGAGACTGCTAGTAGCCTCCCAATAACCATTCACTATCCTTTCCAGAGTTACAGAACACAAATTTTAGCTGGACAGGGCTACAAAGAATAAACAGCTTCATTTTCAAGTCTCTCTTACAGCTAGATGTAGCCATGTTGACCACAGAGAAGTGGGTGGTGTTGGGTGGACAGTCCCGGAATCTCCTTAAAAGGACCAATCAAGTGTAGACTCTCCTTCCTGCGTAATTCCTGAACAGAACAATTGGAAGTCATTCAACCATCATGGCCCATGAGAGAGTGCATAAAGGATGTAGAGCCACAAGATGGAAATACCTTGGATCTCTAACAATGGCAGAACTGCTGTAGTAGCCCTGTACTGCCTAGTTCTTGGGCTTAACACATATGCCTAAACTATCTTTGTTTCAACCACTGGTACTTTTGGTTGTTACGTGGCAGTCAAACTTAATTAACTTAATTTGAACAAATACAGGGGTGGGCAAAAGTAGGTTTATAGTTGTGAGTACATGAAACAGAGTTTATTCTTATATTATTTGTTACTGTATTATTTATTTGTATTACAACTATAAACCTAGTTTTGGCCACCCTGTATATTACCTACATGATATGAGGGGGACCCCCCCAAAAAAAAAGCCCAGAATTATTTTCTGGCATGTGGGCCCCTTGCAGTACAGGCTTCCCTCACTCAGCGAGTGTTCTATGAACTCATCTGTATCAGTGTGCCAGTTGGTGTTGTTTGAGAGGCTGCATTTAGCTTCAGTGAATTTTCTTGAAGACTCTTTCAGTGACTGCCCATTTCGTGGTGTGATTTATGAGCACACCTGCGCACATCACACTGAGTGTTCCTTCCAGTTTTTGAGCAAAACCCACACAACCTCTGTGCTCTAGCCTTCCTGCTCACCTGATCTTGCCCCAAGTGACATTTTTTTGTTTCCCCAGATGAAAAACATCCTCAAAAAGAAACTTGCTGATGTGAAAAAAGTGAAACAAAATATGGCAGAAGCACTAAAAAGCACTAAAATTGATTAATTTAAACTGTTTTGAGTGGTAGAAAAGTCTCGATAGGTATATCACAATGGTGAGTACTCTGAAGGTGACAAGTTTAAACATGTAAGAAAAAATACGTAATTTTTTATAAGTAAATTCAGGGTTTCTTGGAGGTCCCCTCTGGTATATTAATAAGAACATATAACAAATGCTTTAGAAAATGAAACATATTAATTACCATCTCTTTCAACAGGTAAAGGTAGTTCTGACCTTTCATATTCCTAAAATGTGAAAACTAGTTTAACAGTTCACAAAAGGTGTAACTTGCCTCTTAATGATACCTAATGCATTTGAACCTGTATTTTCTTGGGTTACTAGTAGGTATGAACACTGTCCTCTTTTGTGAATCTTTTTTTTTTTTTAAAGATCTTATTTATTTTTAGAGAGAGGAGAAAGGAGGGAAGCAGAAAGGAAGAGAAACATCAACGTATGGTTGCCTTTCGCCTGCCTTCAGCTGGGGACCTGGCTGGAGACCTGGCTTGCAACCTGTGTATGTGCCCTGACTGGGAATCGAACCAGCAACACTTGGGTTCACAGGATGGTGTTCTATCCACTGAGCCACAGCAGCCAGGGCCATACAAATCTTTTATTTATATCTTTTGTCCATTTGTCTACCAGGTCTTACTTTTTTCTTAGCATTGTTTGTTCTATTTATATAAAGACTACAAAAAACCCTATATTACGTGTGTTGCAAATAATTTTTTCTAGTTTGTTATTCATAATCAAATATGCTCCCATATTTTTCTTTGTGCTCTCATAATAGTTTCTAAAACTAAACTCTAGAGTTACTTACATCTAGCAATGTACATAAAACTCACCTAAAGGCTCTGGCTGGTAGCACAGTGGATAAGGCATCAGCCTGCGAACCCAAATGTCGCTGGTTTGATTCCTCAGCCAGGGCACATAACCAGGTTGCAAGCCAGGTCACCAGCCAGGTCACCAGCCAGGTCTGTAGCTGGGGGCAGGTGAAAGACAACCAAACATTGCTGTCTCTTTCTCTCTCTACCTCTCTCCCTTACCCTCTCTCTAAAAATAGTAAAATCCTTAAATAAAAACAAAACAAAACCAAAAAAAACTCACCTAAGAATGCATCCACCAGACAGCTGATTCCACGCATGGCACGAAAAAATATTTGAGGCAGATGTTTAAGGCAAGGATACTGATTTAATTCTTGTGGCATTCCGCTCACATTCAAGAACTGTTCCTGAAATTTGGGTGTAGAGCTTATAATTGCTGGATTACTCAAATCCACGGGATTACTACCGAAAGAGAGGGAAGAATTAATTATACCGTACATTTAAAAGTTTCTTCAGCAATAGGCTGCATGCAATCTATTTTAAGAACAGGACTGTTTGTGCCTATTTAATTCAGAGGGAAGACTAATCTGTACTTAATAGGCTAGGGACTCAACATCAGCACTTCTGTACAGAAGATCTACAGTGTGTTTACATAAACTTACTCTGCCTATTGAGAGGATAAGAATCAAAATAAGACTAGAAATTTTTAAGAGTATACATGGATTTTTTCTTTTATGTTTGGAATCAAGCAACGGAAGGAAGATTATAAATAAATCATTAAGAACTCCAAGAAAAAATTTTACTCTAATATTAACATACTCAGTTTTTAAAAACTATTTTTAAATTAGGATTAGTGTTTGTGTTCATGTACATGTCCTACTAAAGCCATGCATTTCAAAATAATATATTTGGACTTGAGTTCTATTTCCACTGAAAAACAGATTTAGATTTCCACTAAGCTATCCATTAAATGCCTCTCCAATTTAAAGTGATATTGTTAATAAACCTTGAGGCAGCACCTGGAAAGAATTTTCAATAGCTATAAGGCCAAAAGAACTAGACTGAGAAATACAAATCAGTGGTTTATAGAGGCTCTGCCCTTTGAAACTTCTTTTTACATCCATTCAGACTTTTAATTGCAAGTGGAAACAAGGAAGCATAAACATAGGCTTCTAGTGTTAGTAGACTGTACCCACTGAATTGTATTCATTACATGGTGAAGAGGAGATAAGTAGTGCCAGAAAGCTTACACCAGTTTCTTCACATGTAAACCTGAAAGGATTTTACTGGTACACAAGTATTAAGAGAACAGATTCAAAAAAATTAAAATTTTGAATGAGAATGGGTAACAAAGGACACAGAACTGATCACAGAAACTGCCTTCTATAGCTCCCAATGCGCTATATATCTGACACATGTGGAGAGCCTGTTAAAGATACAGACTCGACATGGATTTATTGGAATAGAATCTCCAGGTGAGACCAGAAGGGCAGGTAGCTATGCACAAGTAAGTCTAAGGACAGTAGTATTCTAATCAAGGGAAACATTTTTTCTCCCCTGAAAAAAGATAAAGCATTACACACGAGACAAATGGTGGTGTCTCTCTCCCCATCATATTCAGCACTCTTACCAGGAGATTTGTCAATAACCATGGCAGCCCTTTCTGACTAGCCCTCATGGGCCTGCCTCCCACCCAGCGATAGCTCACTTAACCAATAGGTAAAAATGTTCAAAAAGTGTCTGTCAAGATGTCTGTTAGAACACCTATAAATGATGTAGCCTAATTAACAAAAATAATTTAATCCAATTTACCCATTTTGAGAATCTGAGCAAAGAAAAAGCCCCAATGAACTGTAAGAGCTAGAGATGGAAAGTCACACAGTGTTTATACACTGGACAGTTATCATGGAGCTGCATGTATCCCAAAGACAGAAAGAAACAAGGACTCAGAAGAAAAAGAATAGTGTACATATGCACAAAAGAAAAAGCCAAGAAAGACAGATGACAGAACAGCTTATCCCAAGGCTAGCTTGATCTATCCCCATCATGAACACTGGGTGTTCTTACTCTTCTTAGAACCCAATAAGACTTCTCAATCATCAAGCATAACCACTCTTTTTTATCTGCATTTACTTAAGTAGGCTCCTATTCTTTAGATTCAAAAGAATCCTTACTAAAATAATAAATCTTTCAACTAGAAAAGGTAAAGCCTAAAAAGGCCAATTAATAGTGAAGAAATGGGAAAAGATTACCCAAGAACTACCAGTAAAAAAGATTCTAGGATTAGAGTTTTACTGGTGATTTATTTTAAATTCTAAAGAACATGTAACTTCCACAAAACAGAGCATAGGAAAAAAGGCGTTTCCTATTCTTTTTTTGTTTAGGTTACCAAAATATAAATTAGTCAAAACAAAACAACAGGAAAAAACAACCAGACAATTTGGGGGAAAAAAAAAAATTAGGACTACCTTACCATAACCAACCATAACTTTTCTCTCAGGATTAATTCCATGTTGAAATAAATTAATATATCACATCAATAGGTAAAAAAGAAGAACCATTTAATTACTTAAAATAAATCCCAAAATATGATTGGAATAAAAATCAGTACTATTGATTTTTATATTTTTAAAATTTTCAATTCTTTAATTGTTTAATAAACTAGGAATGTAAAAAGTAGTAACTATCTAATATCAACAACCAATATCCCATTCAAAATTTCATGTAGCAGAGGCATTCCATTGAAAATTAGAACAGGCCCTGGCTGGTAGCACAGTGGCTAAGGCGCCGGCCTGCGAACCCAAAGGTCGCAGGTTCGATTCCCCAGCCAGGGCACATGACAAGGTTGCAAACCAGGTCTCCAGTCAGGTCTGTGGCTGGAGGCAGGTGAAAAGCAACCATACATTGATGTCTCTCTCTCTCCCTCTCTGCCTCTCTCCCTTCCACTCTTTCTAAAAATAATGAAATAAAATCTT
>PVIW01004265.1:0-137842 GCA_004026585.1 Noctilio leporinus
GTTTAGAAAAACAGCCTTTTTCCAAGGGCAACAGAGTGAACTGAAGATCAGAAGGAAGCAGGGTGTGGGCCTCACACAAGCTCTTGCTCCAAAACCTGGACTCAAGGAAAAGAGGGCCCTTCTGGGAACTCAGGGGCAATGGCCAGTGGGTGGATGACTTTGGTGGGACAGGGCGGAGCTGCAGCCCATCTTGCTCACTCGACTGGTCTGCATAGGTGCTAAAGTGATTTCTACCTGCCAGTCAGTTGACATGATTAATACTATTATTCTTAGGGAGCATTAAATTAAGGAATGACATGTGGAGCCAAGGGAGTGGCTTATTCAGTTGGATTCTGAATCACAATCAGGAAATAGTCTTTATCTGGTGCAACCATAATTTCATTTTTTTTGGAGCAAATTCGAAGGAAGGTGAGGTCATTCTGGGGGTCAATTTCACGTACAGTGTTCCGGGCCTTCAAGACGAAGTTGTGCATGAGGTTGGCATACTGTGTGGTGGTGGGATTGTCCATGGTGCTCTTAATGGGAATGCCTTCTGTGTTCACCACAATGATCCCCTGCACTCCCTTCTGGCTCTGAAGTCGCTTCAGTGTCTCCTCCACCTCTGCCATGGCCGACGATCCGGGAACCCCCAAGAATTATTTCTTGATCTGATCATAGTAGTGTGGCTATGTGAGTTTAAAATGTTTTAATACTGAATTTATTAGGATGACATTGGTTAATAAAATAGGTTTCAGGGGTAAATTCTATAATACATCATCTATATATTTTATGTTCACCACTCCAAATTGTCTTTTTATCATAATTTACCCTGCTTTTACCCTCTCCTACCTCCCCCATCCCCTTTTCCCTCTGATTCTCTGTGTGAAGTTTTTCTTTGTTTAATCCCATCACCTTTTTCACCAAGCCCCCCTATACCCTCTCCTCTGACAGCTGTCAGCCTGTTCTCTGAATCTATGAGTTGGTTTCTACATTTTTTATTAGGTTATTTTGTTCATTAGATTCCAAATATAAATGAATTCATTTGATATTTATCTTTTGCTGATACTTTCCACATCCATCCCTGCTGTGGCAAAGGGGAAGACTTCTTTCTCTTTTACAGCTGGGTAGTATTCTGTTGTGTAAATGTACCACAGCTTTCTTATTCACTCATTTACTGATGGACACTTGGGCTGCTTCCAAATCTTGGCTATTATAAATAACTGCAATAAACATAGGGGTGCATATATTCTTCACTGTTTCAGGTTCCTTCGGATATATTTCCAGAAGTAGGATCACTGGGCAATAAAGCAGTTCCATTTTAAACATTTTGAGGAAACTCCATACTACTTTCCACAGTGTCTGCACCAATCTGCATTCCCATCAACAATGCAAAGGGGTTCCCTTTTCTCCACATCCTCACCAGCACTTGTTTGTTGGTTTACTGATGATAGCCATTCTGGAGTGAAACTATATTTCATTGTGGTTGTAACTTAGTGACATTGAACACTTTTTCATATGTCTGTTGGCCATCTGTATGTCCTCTGGAGAAATGCCAGTTCAGGTCCTTTGCCCATTTTTTTAGTTGGGTTTTCTTTTTTTTGGTATAGTTTTGTAAGTTCTTTATAAAATTTGTATATTAACCCCTTACCACATGAATCATTGGTGAATATGTTCTCACATTCAGTGGGGTGGTTTTCATTTTGTTAATAGTTTCCTTCACTGTGCAAAAACTTACTAGTTTTATATAGTCCCATTTGTTTATTTTTGTTTCCATTACCTGAGGTGATATATCAGAAAACATTGCTACAGGAAATGTTCAAGATTTTACTGCCTGTGTTTTCTTCTAGAATTTTTATGGTTCTGAGACTAACATTTAAGTGTTTAATCCATTTGAATTTATTCTTGTATATAGTGTAAGAAGGTGGTTTCATTTTTTGTATGTATCTGTCCAATTTTCCTAGCACCATTCATTGAATACACCATCTCTACCCCATTGTATGTTCTTGCCTCCTTTGTCAAATATTGATCATAAAAGTGTGGGTTTATTCCTGGCTCTATATTCAGTTCATAGATTTATGTGTCTGTTTTTATCCCAGTACCATGTTGTTTTGATTAATCTAGCCTTGTAGTATAGTTTGACATCAAATAGTGTAATTCCTCCAACATTTTTTTTTTGCTTTTTTAAAAAATTAATTTTATTGTTGTTATATTACATCCATTCCCTTTTCCTCCCCTCCATCCTTTTCCCCACCCACCCACTCCCCCACAGAGTCAATCCCACTTGTCCATGTCCATGGCTTTTCCATGCTACTTCCTTGACTAAACTGCTCCCCTTCTTTACCTCCTCCTCCCACCTCCCCACCCCAACCACCCCCTGCCCTCTGTCCACTGAAGGTCTATTCGTTGTATTCATGTATCTGGTTCTGTTTTGCTTGTTTATTTGTTTTGTTCATTATTGTCCTGTAATGGGGGAGATCATATGGTATTTGTCTTTCACTGACTGGCGTATTTCACTAAACATAATACTCTCCAGTTTCATCCATGTTGTTGCAAAGGGTAGGAATTCCTTTTTTCCTGCTGCATAGTATTCCATTATATAACCATACCAAAGTTTTTTGATCCAATCATCTACTGATGGGCACTTAGGTTGTTTCCAGCACTTGGCTATTTAAATAGTGCTGCTAGGAACATAGCGGTACATAGGTTCTTTGATAATTCCTCCAACTTTGTTCTGCTTTCTGAAGATTTGCTGTGGCTATCCAGTCTATTGTGGTTCCATATAAATTTCTGGAATATTCTAGTTCTGTGAAATACACTTTTGGTACCTTGATAGGAATTGCATTAAATACAGGTTGCTTTGGGTGTTATGGGCATTTTAATGATGTTAATTTTATCTACAAACACGATATATGCTTTCACTTATTAGTATCTTCCTTTTTATTTTGGTTGTATAATTTTTCAAGTAAAGGTTAAATTTATTTCCAGGGTTGTTTATTTGTTTGTTTGTTTATAAGCCGGGAAAGCACCCACACTTAGGCACTGCAGTTTTCATAACAACTGCAAGAGGGACTTCCCGCCTGGCCCGGGGAGTTTTCCAGCACAAACCCCGCCTCCCCACGGGCTGCCGCATCAAACTCTTCCTTGGGCTCTTCCATTTTGACATCTGGCAACCCGGGCTCCGCATTCAGTTCTTCTGGTTTAAGGTTCTGGGCCTTGGGCGCGGTCAGAATGACCTCGGAGAAGAAGAAGTATGTCTGGATTGCTGGGGTAGCAGAGCAAAAACTTTCCTCGGAAAGCAGGTCTTGGTCCTAGGGGCATAACTGCGCATGGAGGCAGGTCCTCCAACACCCCAAAAACTGTGCCAAGAAAGTAGGGCTACTTCTGGGGCAACTTCTATTTGGGGGCAGGGCTGGACTCTTGGGGATATTGCCCCAAGTCTTGAAAGCAGTAGCTCTAAAAATAGTTCTTCAAAAGACCAGCAGCATCTGCCTCACCTAGAAGTTGGTTAAAAATGCAAATTCTCAAGCCCACCCCCAGCAACCTTTGGGTTCAAAAGTCCTGCAGTTGATTCTGGGAGTGGAATGAAAGAAACAGTGCATTAAGCAAATACGTACATTCAGGGCACCTAATACAAGTTGGGTGTACTACTTACTCATCCTTGTGCACTTAATCTAGCTTCCTTCTCAGTATGAGTATAACTCATCTCCCCAACCCCTTCTCTAAGGGCACCTGTGTCCCTCCTTCCACTATTATCTCCTTTAATAGAACGTTTATGTCCCTTCTCTTACCCCTCATTTGAAATTGTACCTCCTTCCTCTTACTGAATTTCCATGTTGCAATTTCCATATTCCATTACCTCCAGAGCCAGGAAGCTGTGTTTAGGGCAGTGGTGGTGTTGGCAGCTCTAGGGGCCAGGAGGCCACATGTGTGGCCCCACTGCCCCCCCAGACCCATTCCAAGGCCACGGTGGTGGAGGTGACAGTGGTGGTGGCAGTAACACCTCATATTTTATTTATTTTTAAAATATTTTATTACTTTTATATTTATTTATTTTTAAAATATTTTATTACTTTTATATTTATTTATTTTTAAAAAATACTTTATTATTTCCAGAGAGAAAGGGAGAGAGGCACACAGGGAGAGAGACATCAATGTATGGTTGCCTTTCACCTGCCTCTAGCCATGGACCTGGCTGGAGACCTGGCTTGCAACGTGGTTATGTACCCTGACTGGGAGTTGAACCAGCGACCTTTGGGTTTGCAGGCTGGTGCCTATACACTGAGCAATCAGCCAGGGCTTGTTATTTATTTATTTTATATATATTTTCAAATTTCTCTTTTTTTAAAAGATTTTATTTCATTATTTCTAGAAAGAGGGGAAGGGAGAGAGGCAGAGAGGGAGAGAGACATCAATGTATGGTTGCTTTTCACCTGCCTCGAGCCACAGATCTGGCTGGAGACCTGGTTTGCAACCTTGTTATGTGCCCTGGCTGGGGAATCCAACCTGCGACCTTTGGGTTCGCAGGCGGGTGCCTTACCCACAGTGCTACCAGCCAGAGCCTAGGGCTTATTTTTTTATGCAATTGTAGATGGGTTTTCTTAGTTTCCCTGTCTGATAGTTGATTATTGGTGTAGAAAAATGCAACTGATTTTGGGATATTTATTTTGTAACTTGTTACTTTTCTGAATTCATTTATCAGTTGTTCCAGTAGTTTGGTGGAATCTTTAGGGTTCTTTATATACAGTATCATGTTATCTACAAATACTGACAGTTTTCTTCTTTCCAATTTGGATGCCTTTTATTTCTCCTTGTCTGAATGCCGTGGCTAGGACTTCCAGTACTATGTTAAGAGTGGTGAAAGCAGACTTTCCTGTCTTGTTCCCAATTTTGAGAAAATGCTTTTGATTTTTGTCCATTGAATGTGATGTTGGTTGGTGGGTTGTCATGTATGTTCTCTCTATTCCCACTTCGCTGAGAGGTTTTTTTGTTTTTTTTATCATAAATGGGTGCTGGATTTTACCAAATCTTTTTTTCTGTCTCTATTAATATGATCATGTGATTTTTCCTTCATTTTAAAATTCTGAATGGTTTTATTTTAGACAGAGGGACAGGAGAGGGAGAGAGACATCAATGTGTGAGAGAAACATTGATTGGTTGTCTCTTGCATGCCCCCATTCAGGGACCTGGCCCACGACTCAGTCAAGTGCCCTGACCAGTGACCTTTTGGTTTGCTGGACAATACCCAGTCCACAGAGCCATACCAGTTAGGGCAATCCTTCATTTTTTAATATGCAGTGTTATCACACTTATTGATTTGTAGATATTATACTTGCATCCCCAGAATAAATCCCACTTGATCATGGAATATGATCTTTATGTAATGCTGGACCTTGTTTGCTGATATTTTGTTCATGATTGTAGCATCTATGTTCATTAGGAATACTGGCCTATAATTGTTTTTGTAGTGTCTTTATCTAGTTTTAGAATTAGGATAATGCTGGCCTCGTAAAATGAACTTGGGGATCTTCCCTCCTCTTGAAGTTTTTGAGTAGTTTGAAGAGGATAGGTGTTAATTTTCATTTGAAAAAGTCCTGTGAGGCCATCCAGTCCAGGACTTTTGCTTGTTAATTGTAATTAGTCTGTTCAGACTTTTTGTTCTTCTCAATTCAGTTTTGGAAGATTGTATGTTTCTAGGAATTTATCCATTTTTTCCAGATTGTCCAATTTGTTGGCATATGTCCATAATGTTTTCTTACAATGCATTGTTTTTTGTGGTGTCAGTTATTACTTCTCTTTCATTTCTGATTGTGTCTCCCTTTTTTTTCTTGATGATTGTGTTTAAAAAGTGTGTCAATCTTTTTTATCCTTTCAAAGAACCAGCTTAAAACAATGCTGATTATACTTTAAAAAAAGGGGGTGGGGGCCCTGGCTGGTGGCACAGTGGATAAGGCACCAGCCTGTGAACCCAAAGGTCACTGGTTCAATTTTCAGCCAGGGCCCACATAACCAGGTTGCAAGCCAGGTCTCCAGCCAGGTCTGTAGCTGGAGGCAGGTGAAAGACATTGATGTCTCCCTCCCTCTTTGCCTGTCTCTCCTTTCTCCTCTCTCTAAAAAATAATGAAATCTTTAAAAAAACAAACAAAAAATGCTGATTATAGTGATGGGACCCATATACTAGTTTATTTTTAAACTGTGGTCAAATATAGGTAAAACTTACCATTTTATGGAACTGGAAAAGTATTATGCTTGGTGAAATAACCCAGTCAGTGAAAGACAAATACCATATGATCTCATCCATTACAGGACAATAATGAACAAAACAAAAAAGCAAAACAGAGCCAGATACATGAATACAATGAATAGACCTTCAGTGGGCAGAGGAGAGGGGGGAGTGGGGAGGAGGAGGCAAAGAAGGGGAGCAGTTTAGTCAAGGAACTAGCATGGAAGAACCATGGACATGGACAACAAGTGGGATTGACTTTGGTTGGGGGGAAGTGGGTGGGTGGGGAAGGGGACAGAGGGGAGGGAAAAGGGGATAGATGTAGTACAACAATAAAATTTTAAAAACTTATCATTTTAACCCTTTTAAAACAGCCCAGTAATGTTAAGCATAATGTGAATATGTTAAGCATATTCACATTTTTGTGCAACCAGGAACCCAATTTTTTATATAGCTTCCCAGATGATTTTAATATGAAATCAGAATTGAGAACCTCTGAGTAACAATGAGGGAATGGGGAAACCTTACAAATACCAGTTAAATCCCTGAGCCTATTGGAACATGCATATGAGCTAGTCCTTTCCAATTCTTTATCTGTGAACCCCAAGGTCCTGATCCTGTTTGAACCATCATCTAAGCTGGACTTTATTTCTATCTTAATTCCTGTCATCACACACACCTTCTTTTGTCCAACTATTAACTTCAGCAACTTCTAAACTGGTTCATCAGACTTAATTCTGTCCTTTTATGTAGTGGTGCTCATTAATGATGGCACATTTTAAATGAGCTGTGTATTGTCACCCAACCCCCTGACCTCAATTTATTACATCATCTAGTACCTCTTAGGCTAATACCTCATCTCTCCCAACAGACCTCACGTTGACTCACAGGTTGGGCTTAGTTTTGTCACTTGTTTATGACTGCTTTCTGTTAAAATAGTGATATTTAAGGTCGCTTCAGCAGTCATCACTATTTGATCAAACCTACATGCCAGGTCCAGTTCTAAGCTCTCTATATGCATTTTCAATCAGGCTTAAAACAGCTCCCCTGATGCAGTTCTCCTTTTTACAGAGAAAGAAATTGAAGCTGAAAAGTTAAGCAATTTTCCCAAGTTCACAAAGCTAGAATACAAATCCAGGTCTGCTGGATTCCAAAAGGTATCTGTATTAACTGTAGGAAGAATCAAGGCCTGATTTCCCAAGTGCAAGTTTAGTGTGAAAGTCACCAGAGATGTTTATCAATAAGCACAATCAGCAAATTGGGGACAAGGGTACTGCCTTTACCTGTCTCATATGATACGTCATTATTTTACAATGAGGAAATGGAGGTTTGAGAGGTCTGTGAATTAAAAAGCCCATGCTTGTTCTATATCTTGTATCCTCAGTAAGCTAGAAAGCCTGAGTCACTCGGCCAGTAAGTCAAGGCAATTGTTTTAAAACATTAAAAATCCCTATCTAGTCTCAAATATTTCTGGTAGGCCTCTTACTCTTCCTCCATGGCTGTTTGCATAAATACATGCATTGCTTTTCTACCTCAGTTATCAAATGAACAAGTGATCTAACCTCATTTGATAGTCTCCAAAGTCACAGTAGCATGGTGAATGAGGTGTGGGAGTGAGATGTCCAAATGCTTTTTCCTAAAGGTGAACAGTAACGGTCAATATGACAGGAAATGAAATTCTTAATAAGTTTGTGCAGAGGGCACATTTTGAATGTTTTCTTGTACCAAAAACATATGCTTTTATTCCTGAAATTATGAAACTAGTACTAGATATAACCTTTATAAGGTATATAAAGAGTATACACTAACCCTAACAATTTGATGGAAACATATTATAAATGTATTTGTATTTTTTTCATGTAGTACATCTGAGAGTATTATGACCTGGGTTTTTTTTCCCCATAAGCTTTGGAGTCATTCAGAGCCGGATTTGGATCAGGCTTCACCATTTACTAGCTGTGTTACTTGGTAAATTCTTGGATCTCTCTGATCCTCAAATTTTCTCCGTAAAGTGTAGGTAGTAACAAACCTAGCTTGTAAGATTGTTTTAGGAAATAAAATATCAGTGGTAAAAGCCTAGCTAACAACATAGGTACTCAATAAATCCCAGTGACTCTTACAAGTATTGCTCATTGACAAGTGTGGAAAAGAAGTCCAACTCAAAATTTGTTGGGGCTATAAATCAAGAGGTAAAACACAGCTTGGTTAGTTTGTTGAATCAGCATATTCTATAGGACTAAAATTTTTAAAATGTGCTAAAATTACATTTGGTAAATAAGAATCAATTTAAGCCAAATGACTGCAGTGACTATGATAGCATTTTAATAAGATATCATACTCATTTTATCACAGTCTTTATTTTCTGTTTGAAAACAAGATTTCCAGGAAACAAAACACTTAACAATGGTTGGGTACAAATGAAATAGAAATCACAGTTTCAAAGAACCAAAATAAGACAACTGCTTAAAGGCAGATTACTTGGTTTACCCCCTCCCCCCTCCAAAAAAAAAAAACCCAACAAAGGAAAAAAGTTAACTCCAGGAAGGATTAAAATTAAAATTAACATTCTATATAATGCTACATTCCCCAATTAAGAGAGTTCACATATACAACTAAATATTAAATGTAGAGAAGTGACGGAGATTCTGCATACTTCATAGTAAATTATGCATGAAAGTCTATTAATTGCATAAACTTCCTGAGTGGCTCCCATGCTGTACTAGGTCTACATGCTTACTATTCATATCAAACAAAGCTGTATGTGATTGAGCATGACAGACCTTGAACAACTGTATTTTCTGATCAGTCACTATTTCTGCTGAGGGTATGTCCTGGACCACAAACCTCAATCGGAAATCTTAAGATAGAGTGAAAAAGAAATGCAGCTTCTAAAAAAACTGGAAGGATGACTAGCACGAGTTTAGGAGTTTGTTTTACACTGGCACATTTTTTTCTCAAGAGCCCAATTTCTCTCTTCCCTTTTTGCTTGACTTTTAGCCTTTTTGTCAAATTTATTTTTGATTAAAAGAAAACCTTCCAGCCCTGGCCAGGTGGCTAATATGGTTGGAACATCATCCTGTACGCTCAAAGTTTATGGGTTTGATTCCTGGTCAGGGTGCCTACGGGAGGCAGCTGATCGATGTTTCTCTCTCACTTGCTCTCTTGCTCTAATTCTCCCCCTTCCTCTCTAAAATCAATGATCATATCCTTGGGTGAGGATTAAAAAACAAAAAAGGGTGGCATTGCCTGGAGTCCAGAAGTTGGGGTCCTACATAATGAGACCACAGGAGGAAGGTTGTTGGGTCAGAGTGATGAAAGAGATGCCACCTGAGTCAGAGAAAGAGGAAGAAACACCTTTCTTCTTCTTTAGTTTTTTTTTCTTAAAAAAGAAAGAGAAGAGAGAAGAGGAGGAAAGAAAACCTAGAATGAGAGCTGTTGGTTTACACTCTTTCAGCTATCTCAGTTTAAAATAACTTCACTGTAACCTAGTTACTATCAAGATATAACCAGTGTTTGTGTTCATCCTTCACATACAAAACTATTTCCAGGGTGATCTGAAAGCATTTAGCTCCATAAAAATTTCATGTTTTTATAGATCAGGGAAGAAAAAAAATTCTAATTTCATTTCATAGGATTTTAGCAAGTTTGTTACCATTTTACAGTTTGTGTTGTTTTAAAAAATTCAACCCCAGAAATTACATTTACCAAATCAATGACCTTTCCTATGCCACCCCCCTTTTGTTTCATCTTCTAAACCAAGGGGGGTGGGGAAATAAGTCCCCAATAAACTACAGAATGAAATATGAAGAATCTATTCTAGAAAATGGCCATCATTTCAAATACCTCAAGTTTTTCTGATCTAAAAAGATTAAAAATCTGAATCCCAAATTGATGGCAAGTATACCTCAGGAGTGTATTTCTGCATGAAGCCTGAAATACAGTATTTACTACCATTAAATATGCTGTAGTGTTACACACAGTAAACATGTGAAACAAGGAACATATGGTTTATAAACATTTGCTGAGTTTTTTGGGAAAAAAAGGAATGCATCATTTTCATTACTCAGAAAAGACAGCAAAGAAAATCAATGCCTCCAATAAACTTTAGAAATTGGATAAAGTAACCATCAACTACAATTCAATGGAAAGCATATAGCTATTTTAAGGTAACAAAATATCACTGCAAATATCTAGCAGTATGCTAATATGCTAGATGACAGGCCACTGCTTAGTATTGGTCAACTATTTCATTGTGGTAGTTAAAACAATTTCAACCTATAGCCCTTTAGGCACACAGGTAAGAAATACATCTTTAATAAAAGATGCAAAATTACAGGCACTGGACTGTCTAATTTAAGTATTTCTTATCATTTGTTTATTTTACAATTAATTCCTACAACTAAGTCCTGTATGGCCACCAGCTGGGTTTATTTTTCTGTTCTCAATCCTCAAACCCCTAAAGCTTATTTCACAGAGGCACATGGCTCTCATCGTTTAAACACAGATTGGTGGCACAGTGATGGCTCCCTCATCTCAAACTCATAGTTAATACTGGGACAAGGCGGCAGACCAGGTTTATAACCTGTAAGAATACTAAGAATCAAGGTGGGGCGGGGAAGCAAGTTTCACAGGCAGTGTTTACTTGTGCACCCTAAAACAGCACTGAAAACGAGGTAGATAAACAAAAGTAACTGGACTGGAATTAAACCTGGGGTTCTAAAATGATACATCCCATCATACTGTACACTCAATACATTCTACACTCAATCTAAAATTCGCAGTGGAAAAGTGCCTCTTAAACTTTCACAGATAATTTTATGTCAAGCCATTAGAGTACATGCTCAATATAAAATTCTTAGAAAAGGATGAAAAACAGAATGGATACTTTTTATATTATAGCAAATTACCTTAAATAGAAATTCAGGACAGCTACAAATATACATAGCGTAATTTTCATTAGATTTACACCGATACTGGTTTCATGTTCTTAATGATGTTACACCCAACTTCACAGACATAGCAGCAGGTAATTCATGATGAAATGCTCATATTACCACATGTGGAGATACAGTACTATTCATCAGACTTGCACTTTGAGAAGTAAACATGGTAGTTGGACATACAGACTACCCCCCTCAAATAAACTTTACAAGCAGGATGGCTCATTACAGCCTTCTCTTCTACAAGAAGGAAAACGAAAAGAACAGTTTGTATGCTTTTTTGGAAATGGGTAGAAGGCCCTCATTATACAGTAGGCTCTTTGTTAAGTAAGAAGGGAATTTCTGAGCTTTACCCCTAGAATTAATTATTTCTGGTTTGGAAAAGTACCTCAGCAAAGATGCAAATAGCACTATTATATAATTTAGCAAAAGTTATGAAATAATGCAAAATCCCTAGATAGAAAACTAGCCAATATTTATAGTCAAAGTCATTATAAGCTGAATCAAACATTTAAGTAATGGAAAAAATAAATAAAAACCCGCAGTGATATGAATAACAGTCTTCATTTCTGCACAAACCCAGTTTTTCTGTATTTTTAAACTTACACATGTTACATATACATAATGTATACAATAACATATATGTTAACCCAACTACTGCGGTCAGCATGGAGACAGCAGTACACTATTCATCAACTTCAAACTTTTAGACTACTTTTCTTTCCAGCAAAAAATCTGAAAAGTTTCTCAATATTACAAGGCACTGCAAAAGTCTGCAGGCAAACAATGAATCACACATAAAACAGGTGATGGTAAAATGTGGGACATGTGATATAGAGCAGCCATTAATAAGTGTAATTGTGCATGTCATCCATGGAGCTTTTCTCATCTTGGGGTACACTATTTAAAAGGATTGTGACTAGAGAAGACAGGATCTTAAAACCTGTAGTATAACTTTATAGGTTATAAGTCTCAATTTAATCACACAATGCCAACTCTTATAATGAAACATGAGCAGTTTTAAAGAATTACAGATTTAGGCACATCGTTTTCGTATACATGGTAAAATAAACACTGGAATGCAAGCATTTGCATCACACGAATTCCTAAAATCACTTCAACTTGCAAACCAATACAGTAGAAGAAATTTAAAGAATCTGTACATATGATTTAGGAAGACTCATCCAAACTAGAGTATTTTATGAAAAGAAACTTTGGCTCTTAACAGCAATTCTCAAAATGCTGCCCTATACATCCCAAATAATAGCAACAGAATCTTGATGATGTTGAGTGTGAACCTCAGGTAAGTATAAGACACATTTTTTTTTGAAAAAGGGCACTGAATGTCTCAAAGTAGACTGTGCAAAAAAAAAAAAAAAAAAAGTACACCCATTAAATTTACTCCATTACCTGGCAAGATGACAGGGTAAAATTTTTAGTGGGATACGGAAGAAAGTCTGTTAACAGAAATGTTGGATGACAATTTGGAATGTTTACCAGTAGATAAAACTTGTTATTAAGGGAAATGTGTGCTAGAAATGACCTTTAAATCATCAAAGGGAAAAGTATTTTAAATATGTGTATGTAATGGTTGATAAATATCATTTAAAAATTATACTTGGGTTTCACAGACTGAGCATTAGGTAACTCTGTGAACAGCCTTTTAAGATAATTTTAGTTAACCTTCTTGAAAACCGAAAGTATTTATTTTGACATTGTCTCCCCTCCTCCTAAAACTGGATAAAACCCAGTAAAGTGCAACTTGACAGTCATATCTCTCTCAGATTCTAAAGAGGCTGCCAAAATCATCTATGATCTAAAAATAAGATGCTATAGATACTAACTAGAAATTATGATAACTAAAAAAGTGATAACCCAAGAAAACAAAAAAGGTAAGGGTAACTTAAATAGTATACTTCAAGGGTCTACTATTTCATTGCAGGACAGTGTATACCCCACATCTCTTAGAACCCTGTAAAGCCAGTGTTTATGTCTAAGTCTTAAAACCTACAAAACCTACCATGTCAAGTAAATTTCACTTCGGAAGAATGGGTCAATAGAGGTGTAAATTGAAACCTCTTGTTAGGAATACAAAGATTCCCCCGAAATGAAATTCATTTCGGCTGCAATATATCCCTTGCAAAAGATTGCAAGCCAAAGCAATGCCTCTCAGATGCTCAAACACAATGAGAAACAAGGAGATGGCTGCTTTGAATTACTATCAAAATCCTAAAACAGCTACAGTATCTGCAGAATCAAGGAACTGTTACAGTTCTGTTTTTTCCTTTCTTTCCGTCTCACCAAAAACAAAGCTTCACTCCTACAGCTGTGATGACGGGAAGAAAATCACATTAAAAAGGGCTTGTTTTCTATATTGGTTGACAAGAATTATTCTACTTTTATACACCGAAACGTTTCCTGCAGCATTACCCTGCCTTCTGTGAAAGGTAAACCTAAGATAAACATATGAAGAATCCTATAAGACTTCGGCTGTTGGAGGGTCACTGCTTCATCCACATTTAGGGAATATCAATTTAAATAGTTTTTAAATATAGTTTAAAGAAAAGTATCCAGCTGCAGACAGCAGCAGTAAAAAAATGGAAGCTTTTCAGCAATTCGTGGAAAGTGTTCTGGAAATGGTAATGCTCAAGCTGAGCTTATTTAAAGCATTCTCACCAGTATTTTTAAAAAATCAAGTATCAAAGAGGATAGGATTTGCAGTGAAAAACATTTCTGTGTGCAAACTGCACAGTTCTACAGAAAGATGAGCTATATCAAATACTACATTGGAACCAAAAATATACAGTGGAAAGTAAACTCAAATGATGGGAAATATGGCAGAACCCAGGATGCAGAGTTTAATATCTTAGGTGAAATCTCCCTGTTCTTCATCATTTACTCTGATTCACTTGGGACCAGGAGGGATGGTGGATGGGTTCTGCACTGATGAAGAAGCTGGAAATGCCTGCAAATTCATCCCCGGCTGGAATGGTCCCCCAAGTTGGGTAGGAATTACTAAAGGCTGTTGTGCTCCTGAAATTCCTACCCACTGTACTGGATACCCTGGCCCCCCCACAGCATTATACTGAGAAACATGGGGCATTCCATATGATGATAATGGCCCAGGAAATGAAGGGAGTGGAAGTCCTTGTGGCAAGGGGGTTGGGACAGCTCCACGGATTTGGGACAGAGAAGACATCCATGTTGGTGTGTAGCCCAGAGTAGACAGAGTATTCTAATGAAAACAAAAATAAAAACAAAACATCAGTTTATTTGGTAGATGCTTTTATCCATCTATAGCCTTACCATTCTTTTGGTTCTTACTCCATTATTACTATGACTGGCTACCATTTATGCAGCACCATTATGTGTGCTAAGCATAGTCACATACCTTACCCATTTCATCTTTATAACTGCCCTGCAAGGCAGGCATTTTCACATGCGGATACAGAAGTTCAAATCTGGTTACACCTAACAAACACACTATGCAAATTAGTAGGTGAGGATTTGAACACAGTTCCAGCTAACTCCAAGGCTCCTGCTAAAAAAAATCTGTTCATTTTAGTATCTCCTTTCCTCAATCCAGTGCTACTTTTCTAGTTCCTTCTGCATTCTCCTATTCAGTATTACAGACAACAGCTCATCTCATTACACTACACAATTCTCTGGAGGTAGGAGGAGCACGATATACTATGGCATGGGGGAAAGAGTCTGGCATACAATAGGCACTTAATAAATGTCACCTCCCCACCCTCTTCTACTCACTATCTTAAATAAACTCTGACATTTCTGTTACATTTTTGGAAATTTAAACTCAAGACAATTATGTTTTTGGCAGTACTGAGAAAATATATTCATGTCTGACTCATTTTATCATATTGTATTGTGATTATGCATTATGTATACTGAAAATCTTACGCACATGAGAATAATACACATAATAGAAGTAAATAATTCTCACTTAAAGGAGAACTTTGTACCAACTCCAAATGCTTAGTTCTTCTAAATTGAATGATCAAGCTAAAACCCTTTCAACTAAAGTTAGGGTAATTAAGCTTGACTCAGGAATAAATGACAATATCCCTTGAGGTGAAAAAGACATTTATTTAAATTTCAGCAATCCCTTCTTCATATCAGTGTTTCTGTTCTGTTCAGGTAAAATTAAGTTTAGCCCTGGCTGGTGTGGCTTAGTGAATTGAGCACTGGCCTGCAAACCAAAAGGCTGCCAGTTGGATTCCCAGTCATGGTACGTGCCTGGGTTGTGGGCCAGGTTCCCAGTTAGGGGTGTGCAAGAGGCAATCGATTGGTGTTTCTCTCACACATCAATGTTTCTCTCCTTTCTCCTCTCTTTGAAAATACGTCATAAAGTATTTCTGATTCAAAACAGCACATATACGTAGTATGATTGCTTTTTAATAAATATATTTCCATGTATTTGTATATAGACATAGAAAGATACCTGAAATTATGTTTATCTACAGTTAGTGACAATTGTTTCTGGGTGGTGGGATTTAAAGGCAGTATTTTAAAATTTGTGCTTTTCTGCACTGATTAAATTCTATAACACATTATTTTACAAATAAAATGTGACTTTTTATTTTTGACTTTTCTTTTTAAAAGACTGAATTGGAGATAGTTTATCTTATCTTGGATATTTCAAAAGCATCTCAGATTCAAACCACCAAAACCAAGCATACAATCTTCCCTCTACCAAAACACACTGCCTGCTCATGTTCTCCATCTTGGTGACTTGTATGCTGGAATGACAGCCAGTAATACCAGCTGGAAATCTAGCCTCGATACCTCCCCTCTGACATACCTTCATCCATCACTAAATATGGTCCATTTTTATCCCTTAAACATTTCTTGGAATCTGTTCACTTCTATCTCAACTTTTATTTATCTGAACTACTGTGGTTAACTCTTAATGGCTCTACCAACATCTACCCTAACGCCCAATAATCCTTGTTTCCTGCTTTAAGTTAGACTGATCTTTTCAAAAACTAAATCCGATCATGTCAACCTTAGAACTTCAATGGCTATCCGTCTTCCTTAAAATAAAGACCAAGTTCCTTATCATCACCACTTTTAAGACCCCACTTACCTCCTTAAATTGGCTGTGCACCAGCTCCACTCTGCTCTCTTCACTTAAGCCAGAATAGCCTACTTTCAGTGCTTTCATGCTCCCTTGGCCCATTCAATGCTTTTGCATATGCTGTCCTTTCTGCCTGGACTCATATTCCCTCCCCCTGTCACCCAGTTAACATATACTCTTCCTCAACATCTCTGCTCAATCATCACTTTTTTCAGGGAAGCTTTCCTTGGCTTCCCTTTACTAGGTCAAATGTCTCTTACTTTACCTCCGTTAATCCTTATTATGGCAGCAATTTTGTATTTACTTATACAAGTCTATTCATGTCTAACTGTCCTACTAGAGTATGTTCCATGAAAACAGGGAACATAACTTGTTTGTGCTCATTAACCCAGTGCCTAGAAGAGAACTTAGCACACAGTAAAGGTCCTTGCACATAACTGTGACATTTTCAAAGTAAGGTTACAGAACAGTTACATGAAAGAACATCAGATAGTGAGATGGGCTCTCCACACAACTGGACTTAAAAGGGGTTACTATATAGGGTACTATTATGTGCTATGCACTTTATAGGTGTTATATCATTTAATCCTCACAGTAATCTTGCAAGGCAGGTAGGTATTATCCCTGTTTTAAAGACATGAAAACCAAGGCAGAAATGACCTGTTGAAAGTCACACAACTAGTAAATGACTGAGCTGACACCAGTCTGTTTAAAGACTTTCACCATCTTCTCTCTTATTCCATTCTCTACTGACTCTTCCTCCAAATACTTCCCATTATACTGCAGTAAACCACCCTCCTTCTAGTCCTTTCACAGGGTAATCAGATGTCTGAATGGCAGCACAAGTGCATTTATGACTTGAAATTTGCCTCTAAGGGCTTTCAGTTTTTACAATAGTGATACTGTCTGTATATAAATCAGTGCCAGTAGTAAGACAAATATACAGCGCCCCCCAAGCACATACACTGCTCATTATTTTGAGAATTCAGGCTTTCTTTACCAAACTATCTGCAATGACTACACCACACACACACACACACACACACACACACACACACAGATACATGTTTTTCAATAATGAGGGTTCAGATTCTAAGCCCTGGTTCACATTTTAGTAGATTTACTCATTGTGGAAAAAAAATACTTAAAAAATTTAAACACAGAAGAGTACAAATTAAGTAAGGCCCATCTTCTACCATCCAGCATACTGTTAATGGTCTTTTCTATTTCTATGCATATACACATATATCTAATATATACAGTTATGCACAAACAGTATAGTATATACATTTTGTTCTATAAGCCTCAATTCTTCCCACTCTATAATTGATTGTGAGCATCTTCTTGCATTTCAATTGCATGCATACCTAAGGCCTTTTGTAATTAGCTAGGCATCTTGTCCATAGGCTTAAGACATCTTTTGTTAACGATCCAGCTTAAAGGGTGTTAAGACTATTTTTCATGCTGGCCTGTGAACCCAAAGGTCGCTGGTTCAATTCCCAGTCAGGGCACATAACCAGGTTGCAAGCCAGGTCTCCAGCCAGGTCTGTAGCTGGAGGCAGGTGAAAGGCAACCATACATTGAAGTCTTTCTCCCTCTCTGCCTCTCTCCCTTCCTCTCTCTCTAAAATGTAATAAATAACATCTTTTAAAAATTGTTTTTCATACTGAATAAGGTAACTTATTGTCTCTAAGAATGCTGATGTATACCATAGGATACTTCTTTCCGAAAACCCAAACTCTTCTTTCACCATAGGATAGAATGAACTACCCCTCACTCCAGATGCTTTTTTTTTTTTTTTTTAAAGATTTAAAAAATTTATTATTTTCAGAAATAAGGGCAGGGAGGGAGGAAGAAAGGGAGAGAAGCATCAATATATGGTTGCCTTTCACCTGCCTCCAGCTACGGACCTGGCTGGAGACCTGGCTTACAACCTGGTTATGTACCCTGGCTGGGGAATTGAACCAGCAACTTTTGGGTTCGCAGGCCAGCTCCAATCCACTGAGCCACACCAGCCAGGGCCAGATGCTTTCTTTTTTCTTTCTTTCTTTCTTTCTTTCTTTTTTTTTTTTTGATATTTGATTAAAAAAAGAAAAAGAACAGGGCCTAGCAGTTTAAGGCCTGCCACCTCTTTTTGCAAATCAAATTTTGATGGAACAAAGCCACACATATTTATTGTCCATGGTTGCCCTTTCTCACTACAATGAGAGCTGAGTAGTTGAAATCCCAAAGCTTGAACATAATTACTGACAACCTCCCTGGAAAAAGTTTGCTGACTGAACCCTGGTCTAAAAGATAATTTGTTTAAAGACATAATGAATCTAGACGAGGATAAAAGTCTGTATGTCGTCAAGTCACATCATTCTATTGATAGTAACTGTAACCATATGGCCTAAGTAAATCTACTTTAATGGTTTTAATTCTTATAAATAAAGAGGATAGGGTGTAAACAACTTACATCATGTATTTTGTTCCAATTATCTGTCTCTAATTTGTGTTGATTCTGCTTAAGTTGGTTTAAACTTGGCTTAATAAGAGAATTTCCTACTGTTTCCTTTGTCCAGTCATCCACCAGTTTGTGTAAGTCATCCGTGAACATCCCTTTTTTACCAGCTGCAGACTGCTGGCATGATGTTGTGTTACTCTCCACACACTGTGGATCTATAAGGAAAAAAACAAAACAAAACAGGGAAACCATGAAAAGGAATTAAAACTGACAAGTAAATAATCTTCCTTGGACAGCAATGGAATTGACAGGGTAACCAGACATTCTAGTTTAACTGGGCCAGTTCTAGTTTAAAGCTGTTGTCCTGGATGAATTATTAACAGTATTCCTTTGACTCTCAGAAGTTTCCTCTTGTTTGGATAGCAAATTACACAATCACCTTAGGTATACATCAAATATTATAAGTAATATTTCTTTAAAGTTTAGCGTCAACCCAAATCTTTTCACCTATTTCCTAAGATACTTAGAAGCAATTTTTTTAGAAAAATGTTTTTTAAAAATGATTTTATTTTATTTCTAGAGAAAGAGAGGAAGAGAAACATCAATGTATGATTGCCTCTCACAGCCCTCAACTGGTGACCTGACCTCCAACTCAGACATATGACCCGACTGGGAATCGAACCAGCAACCCTTTGGTTCGCAGGCCGGCACTCAATCCACTGAGCCACACCACCAGGGCCTTAGAAGAGTTTTTAAAAATCTCACAATGTTAAAAGTAGAAATAACCTTAGAGGTCTAATCCAAACCACCTGTTTTATAATGGGAAAATGAGGCCCAGAAAAAGTAAACTGAAAAGTAATTCTTGCAATTAGTTACCATCAGAGCCAGGCCTGGAACTCTGAAGATGAGACAAGGACTCTTTTCAATATACCATACTGACTTGCAATAAGCTTTAGAAAATTAGAATCTCTTTTAATTTTTAACCAATATTTCTTTTGTTATAGATAGGGCGAATGTATATCTAGATAGTAGAAACAAGGATGCAGCTTCATAGCGTCTGAAGGACAAGATGTCCAAAAAGATGAAAGAAATCAATTACAGGTATCTCCATCACTGAAAAGTTTTAAAATCTGAACATCACACCAAGTCTTTAAATTATTTAGTACTTATTAACCAAGGTCACGCCAATAAATTTAATAAAAATAATTTAGTACTTTTATATAAGCTTATTTAATCATTGTCATAAAAAAGATTTACAAAGTTCCAATTCCTCTGACTACAAGCTGAAACTTACAGAATGGGTCTAAATAGATATTAGGAAGTACAGTTGTGAAATTTAAGCACAGTAGCATTTTCAGGGATTTGTTTAAAGAAGCATGTGAAAATTTCTTGTATATTTGTTACAGTATATATTTTTTTTTAACATTTTTTATTTCATTATTTTTTTAGAAGGAGGGGAAGGGAGAGAGGCAGAGAGGGAGAGACACATCAATGTATGGTTGCTTTTCACCTGCCTCCAGCCACAGACCTGACTGGAGACCTGGTTTGCAACCTTGTTATGTGCCCTGGCTGGGGAATCGAACCTGCGACCTTTGGGTTCGCAGGCTGGCACCTTATCCATTGTGCTACCAACCAGGGCCCTATTTTTTAATTGTGAAAAAATACAGAAAAGGCAAAAGGCCACTTTTGCCTTCCTATTAACACTTTCAAAGTATTTTTCTTTATCTAATTTAAATTCATAAAAAGTCTGTGACGTAGGTTCAGCAAGCATTGCTGTAGTTTTTGTTTTTGTTTTTGGTTTTGGATGGGAACACAAGGATCCAGCAGGTCAAAAACTAGGGTTATACACTGGGGCTAGAATCTAGGTATCCTGACTGTTAGGTCTGGGTGCTGTCTATTGTATCATGCCAACCCAACCAATAAAGTGGGAAATGGATAAGGAAATTGCTTAATAAGAAAGAACATGATAATCTCAATTATTTCTTACATATATAATCTGTAATTCTCTATGAACCCTGTAATACTGAAAGCTTAGATTCAAGGAGATTAATATTAAATAGAAACATAATAGTAAAAACTGCTTAAGAACAGTTTAATGAATTAATAAGAACATATTCACATATACAAAAGTTTTATAAAAACAATGTTTACTAATTTGGGGCAATGATAACATTCCAAAATGACAAACCAATCTTGTTGGAATTCCTACTTCTCTAAGACTTAAAACCCAAAGGTACACAAATCAGACTGCAATAAAAATGTCACTTTTTCCTGTTACATCACAGCATATTCATTTAATTCTCTGCCAATTTCGTTAAGGGCACAAATACCACAACAATGTTGGTAAGACTTTGGAGCAAAAGCCTTTATATTGTATTCTTACCCTGGAAAAATGTTAGTAGGTAGCAGTAAAAAGGAGAAGATAGCCAGAAACGTATACACACATTGGTGCCAGCATTTCTTGCCCACCCAGCTTTACTTAAGTATTTTTGTGCTCATTTTCTTCAAGTCTAAAAAATTTGTTGCACAGAGAAAGTCTGAATGCCATTCATTTAAATACACCATGGAAAGTCTTGGCGGGTGGCTCAGTGGATAGGGCGCTGGCCTGTGAACCCAGAGGTCGCTGGTTCGATTCCTAGCCAGGGCACATCACCAGGCTGCAAGCCAGGCCTCCAGCCAGGTCTGTAGCTGGAGGCAGGTGAAAGGCAACCATACATTGATGTCTGTCTTCCTCTCTGCCTCTCTCCCTTCCCCTCTCTCTAAAAATAAAATAAATAAAATCTTAAAAAAAAATACACTATGGACAAGGTACCGAAGCTCATCAGTAAAATGAGTAATAACAGAATGTCCCTCACTTGTTAAGAGGATTAAATGGGTTAATGTGATAAGTGTTCTTAGAACAATGCCTTTTGCATACTAAGTGCTGTATAAATGGTTGATAGATATATGATTTTTAAAAAGAAGAACATTTCTGCACTAAGGGAAACATTAGCTATCAGGATTCTTGTGCACAACTCTGGTGGAACAAGTGATCTTGAACTCTCAACTGGTGGTCAAAGATGGCTGCTGCACTAGTGGCACAATACCCAACAGTGGAGAAAGAAATAATTAAGAAACCAAAACAGAAGGGGAGCAGTTTAGACAAGAATCTAGTATAAAGGAACCATGGACATAGACAACAGGTGGGACTGACTTTGGGGAGAATGGGTGGGTGGGGAGGGGGACAGAGGGGAGCAAAAAGGGGATGGATATAATACAATAACAATAAAATTTTTAAAAAAGATACTAAAAAAGAAAGAAAGAAAGAAACCAAAACGAGTATTTAAATAAAACAGATTGAGGCAAGACTGCACCTAAATAGGCAACAGAATGATAGATCTACACATACATACCTTCCAAAAGTTACCAAAAACAATGCGCCATGAGAAGAAAAAAATGTTATTTGAATGTTATCCAATGCCTAACTATGCTTTACACAGGGAAATAAAAACATTAACCGGTTTCCTTTACAAGTTGTTATTATTGTATGTACTATAAAAGACTACTTAAAGTTCACAAACTAGAAAACACTCAATCAACATACATTAAAAGTACTCTAAGGCCCTGGCTGCTGTGGCTCAGTGGATTGAGCACTGACCTCTGAAACTAAGCCTTGCTGGTTGGATTCCCAGCCAGGGCACATAACCAGGTTGCAAGCCAGGTCTCCAGCCAGGTCTGTAGCTGGAGGCAGGTGAAAAGCAACCATACATTGATGTCTCTCTCCCTTTCTTCCTCCCTACCTTCCCCTCTCTCTAAAAATAATAAATAAAATCTTTAAAAAATAGATACGATGATCTCCCAAAAGGTTTAATTGTAGAGGTAGATAGTAAATTTAAATTGTGGCACCATTACAGTTATAACTGGAGTTATATAGTGACTTATTTTACCTGGCAAATACTTTGAATCAATAAAACTTTAATGTAGAAACAAAATTTTTAAAAAAAGTACGGTACAAATGTGTTTTATGATGGGTAGTAACATTACTTATTAACTTCAAAGGTGCTTTTTAATACTCATTTCTTACTGCTGAAATGAATAAAAACTGAGTTCAGTCCTTGCTGCTCTTTGTTTTTTCCCCTAAAAATGATGCCTACATTCAGACCACCCAATTACAAATATTTCCAGCTCTTATCTCAAACTTTAATTACACTATCTTCAAACCAATTTCACAACCAACTCTGAAATGTGTTTTTCCAGTTGGATGGCAATGTTATTCAACTCAATATACCTGGAGTCAAACCTACCATGGTCTTGGTATGACAATTTGCCTAAATGTCTTATTTCCGTTAAAGATCCCACATTTTTTCCAAACCACCCAGACTTAGTTCCTTCGCATCTCCCTACAAATACACACATGTCTAGCTCATCACCACATCATGGGAATTCATCTTATACCTCTTGTCTATTTTCATCTCAACAACCCTCTAAGCTCTTAATTATATCATACATGGACTGTAATGACCTAATCAGACTCACTCCCTGGCTCTAGCCAATACATTCTTCACAATGCTACCAGATTAATGTCAGTTAAATGCTATTTTAAGCATTTCAATCCACTGATGAAAAAGAAAAGATTTTGTCCTGGCCAGGTAGCTCAGATGGTTTGAACATCATCCCCAAAACTCTAAGTTGTGGGTTCTATACCCAGTTAGTACACATATAAGAATCAACCAATGAACACGTAGTAAGTGAAACAAAAACTGATGTTTCTCATTCCCTCTAAAATAATTTTTAAAAATTAAAAAATAGAAGTTTTTAATAGTTTGTTAATAGTAACAATAGCAAGTTTCACCTTGTTTAGGAGGCAAAGTCCTTGATAGTCATCGTTGTCTTTGCAGAGTATTTATTGTCCTTAAAGAAATATATTATCTAATTTATTAGGCTTAAGTATACAATTATATATTACATCAGACACATAACCTTACACCAAACTATAGCACAGACCATATGTGGCAGTTGTTGAAATTTTAAAAAATGATTTTTATTCATAAACTTGATGTAAGTTTATAAATGTTACTGTACATTGACAAAGCTGCAATAAAAAATAAATGCCAAAAAAACCCCACAAAGCATTCTAAATGTGCAGCTGTCAATCGGCTATGGCCCTAGCTTGGTGGCTCAGCTGGTTAGAGTTATCATCCCATCCCGTACACCAAAATGTTGTCCCTCAGCCCTTGCCTTGCTGCCAGATACTTCAGTTTCTCCCAGTATGCCACTTTCAAGCTGCTACCCTGGTGCTGGAGCTCAGAGGGATTCTGAGTAGGTGAGTCCATGTGTGGGTTCTTCAAGATGACCTGCTTGGGGCTCCAGCAGTTTCTTCCAGCAACTCAATTATTCCTGCTGGTTTTTGCAGCCAGAATTTACGGGGACTTATCTTCCTGGCACTAGAACCCTGGGCTGGAAGGCGTGGTGTGGGTCTGAGGTTCCTCACTCCTAAGATGTCCCTCTCGAATTTTTGTCTGCCACATGTGGGTGTGGGACCATCCCATTCCATGTCTGCACCCCTCCTACCAGTCTGGATGGATGTGGTTTCTCTAATTTCATACTTGCCAGACTTTCATTCAACTCAATTTCTGATAGTTCTGAGTGATGGTTCTTCTATAGTTTAGTTGTAATTTTGATGTGGTTGTGTGAGGTGAGCTTTATTTACCGATGCTGCCATCTTGAACAGTTGTTCCAAATATCCCAGTTTTCATGAACTTGTCATTTAGCCTCTTTGGGTCTGTCTTCTCATCTGGTTTTGCCTATTTCAAAACATTGCCATGGGAGAAAGCAAGCTGCCTGCAGTTCCTACTGCTCCCAAATTTTTAAGTATGGGGTAAAAAAACCCTTCTGTAAACCTTCCATTTCACTCAACTGATATATTCCTTTCTCCCAAATAACGCTTGCATTTTGCCATTTCATGCCTTTATATCATGCATATCCATGAATAATACTCTTCCCACTCCATCCATCTGAATGCTGTCTGTCAATTTATCCTTCAAGACCAACTCAAACCCTACTTTCTGTATGAAGCAGTCTCAGGCTACAATTACCCTGAATAATCTTCCATTGCCTCCTCTCAACCCACTGCAAATACAACTTGTGGTATTGTGAGGCAATGCAGAATAATAGTAAAAAGCGAAGGTTCTGCATTCAGACATATATGTATTCCCTCTCCTATGAACCAAGTTCCTAGGGAAGTTACTTAACCTCACCATCTTCAGTCTCCTTGCTTGTAAGAGATAAGAACTAAATTCTGCCTACCTCAGAGCTATTCAGAGGATTGAGTTTATGTAATGTTTTATGTTTCAGGATCCCCAAGACCCACACAAATTCATGAATTCAATAGAAGATCTCACAGGTCTTAATTGTATTCACAGCTAAGTTTGTTACAAAAAAATGATACACGATACGATTTTCAAGGAAGAAAAGATAGGAATATGGAAAAATTCATGCATAGATTTTCTTATGCTCTCTTCCTATTGTGATGGGACTCACTTGAGCATGCTCCTTTCTCTCAGCAGCAACAACAACAAAATGCAGCAACATACGTATAAGTTTCTGGCCAGGAAAGCCCATTACAGACTTAGTGCTCAAGGTTTTTATTGAGAACTAGGCATTTAGTCACCTTTCAACTCAGCATACACCAAAATTCCAGACTACAAAGGAAAGCAAGTGTTTAGCATAAATCACATTATTTATACCAACAATCTAGGCAAAGTGAACTACATTTATTAGTTAGGGAGGAGTGAAACTAAGTTCATACACACCAGCCAAGGGCAAACCTTGGAAGCAGACCTTTCTGAAGGTAGCAGCCTTTATGCCTACTATGTTCTCTTTCCTGCAAAACTTAGCACAGTGCTCATGTTTAAAGTAACTACACACCTACATTGTGAGTACCATTACATTGCAATACCATGTATCAGTTCACGTTTGTCACAGAACAGGCATTAACTGTGGGCAGGGAAGGATGGGTGTGAATCTGTGTATATAAGTTAAAGCAGTGCTTCTTTATTTTATTTTATTTTATTTTATTTTATTTTTCAGATGGACAGTTTTCTTTAATACCAAGAATAATTTTTGTAAATCCCCATAACAAAAGTATTTGTCTACTAAATTAATGCTATAAATGAGGAAATAACTTGGGGGTAGATAAACATACAGTAAGGTGATCTGACCGAAAGCACAGACTGACATCAAATGGACGAAAAACTGGAGAAATGATAACCAAAGTAACAGGAGGGTGAGATGGGATCAGCGGCACAGTTAAGGAATCTAAAAAAATTCCATATGGCTTTGGCTTATTAAAATAATTTACATTACATGAGCACCGGCCTGTGAACCCAAGTGTCGCTGGTTCGCTTCCCAGCCAGGACACACACCCAGGTTGCAAGCCAGGTCTCCAGCCAGGTCCACAGCTGGAGGAAGATGAAAGGCAACCATACATTGATGTTTCTCTCCCTCTCTGCCTCCCTCTCTTCCCCTCTCTCTAAAAATAATGAATAAAATATTTTTAAAATAAATGTTAAAAGAAAAACAAAATAAAATATTTTACACTATAAAAAAAGATCTGAAAGCATCTGAAAAACATGCAAATTGTTTGAAAACCTTGTGTGGCAAAATCAGACAGTTTCCAAGTGTCATTCAGAAGCCTCTCCCCATGAGATTGCATCTGGTGGGAGAGGACCTTCCATTCTATGTTACACTAGATGGCAAGCCAGAGGTTTGTGCAGCAGTTACAAACAAGGTATTACCATCTGGAGGAGGGGGGACTATGGAAATTTCATTGGATGGAGAACAACCTAGCTTTAGTTTTTCCAGATACTAGGCATGTACAGGCTTATGACACTGGAGAACTTTGATGGCATCTTCCACTTTAAACCACTCTCTTCCTTCCTATATTAACAATATCTTCCCTATCTTCTAATATTTCAGTGACAGTAAGAACATAAACATATATTCTGTGCTTTTGGTCTTGGTTCTGCTCAGCCCAGGAGCCTGCCTAATTTTCTTTTGACTCCAGCCTCTTCATACACCTCCCCCACAGCAGCACTGCCAGGCTCCACTCCTCCTCCTGGGACAATCCATGGGTCTGGGTACCAATTGCTGCTCACTAATGATACCTATTCCTCCTCCTCCTCTTCCTCACTCCAGAAACACAGGAACACCCCAGGCCCCTCCCCTAGCCCTTCTTGAAGCCCTCATGGTCATAGGCCTGCGTATGGTTGGCCTTGAACTTCATCACAGAAGCAGGCTCTGCCTGCTGCTGCTCCAGGCGATGCTGCAGTGGCACAGTCTCCGCTGCCCCACTGGGGAGTGGGGGTGAGGGGCAGTCCGGAAAGCGCAGTGGTGTCAGAAGCGAGAGTGGTGCAGGGAAGAACCTGTCAGTCCTGGAGCCTGCTACCCTTTTGAGGAGGGGCAGGGCTCAAGCCGGGTCACTGGAGCCCTTGTGCTGGGGAGGAAGCGCTGCCTCTGCCCCAGAGTCCGCTGCTCTCCATAAAACCCGCTGCCTGCTTGTCTCAGCTCCCTCCAGTTGCCTTTGCCACCAAGGGACAAGCTAGGCTCAAGGCTCCAGCAGTCGGTTCCGGAGACTGGCACCAACGGGGTAAATGATGCTTCTTAAAAAAATTTTTTAGGGGAAAGAGAAGAGGCAGGCTGATGAGGTGGGGTCAAGATAGCAGCATCTTTGAGGATTCAGAGGACTGGGCCCAAGTCTTCAGGAAGGATGAAGGAGAGGCCTGGCTGAGCTGTCACCGCCCCCCCCAGGGGAACCAACTTTGTAGGGCAGCCTAACTTGTCAAGGAATTGGCCTTGACGGCATCCCAGAGATTACAGCTTCAGAAGGATTTATTGTGAATGAAATAAACAAGAAAAGCATTCATATTTCAAGTCTAAAGGAAAATGCATCTTCAAAGTTTTTGACACCATATATTAGTTTTTCCAGAATTCATGCCAAGAGTATAACATGCCTCGACATTTCCAGTGGAGGAGGCCTTGGTGTGTCTTCTAGTGCTGATGGAAGCATGAAAATCTGGCAAGCTTCCAATGGAGAGCTCGGAAGCATATTGGAAGGATATGTGTTTGATGTGAATTGTTGCCGGTTTTTCCCCCTCAGGCCTTGTGGTTCTGAGTGGCAGAATGGATGCCCAGCTGAAGATCTGGTCAGCTGAAGATGCTAGCTGTGTGGTGACCTTCAAAGGTCATAAAGGAGGTATCCTAGATACAGCCATTGTTGATGGAGGAGGAATGTGGTTTCTGGTTCTCAAGATGGAACAGCACGACTTTGAGTTGTGGGCAGTCAGCCAGCTGAGGAGTGATTACAGACTGTGGTGCTTCCATCAGTGGAGTAGCTGTGGGTCCTGCTGACAACTCTATTAACCTCAGCTCCCCTGAGCAGATGCCCAGTGAACAGGAGGTTGGAACAGAATAAAAAATGCTGCTATTGGCCCAGGAAAATAAGAAGCTTCAATGCTTGAGGCTACAGAGTAGGCAGCCAATATTTTTCTTTATTGGCTCAGATGCCTTCAACTGCTATACTTTTCTCTCTGGCTTCTTGCTATTGGCTGGGATACAGGATAGAAACATTTATGAGCTGGATGTGGGGAGTCCAAGGTCTCTAGTACAAGTCATCCACAGATCAGGAGCACCAGTTCTGTCCTGGCTGAGATTTAGAGATGGATTCATTGCTAGTCAAGGTGATGGAAGCTGTTTCATTGTCCAGTAAGACTTAAGACTATGTCATTGAGCTCACTGGGGCTGACTGTGACCCTGTGTACAAGGTAGCCGCATGGGAGAAGCAGATCTATACATGTTGTCGAGATGGTCTTGTGTGGCGCTATCAGCTCTCTGATCTCTGGTTCCTTAGAAAAAGAAGTCCTAGTTAATGAAAACAATTATCCCTGATCGACAATGAGCAGAAATATCACCAGTCCTTCCCAAGGACCATGGCTCTTTATTGTCTTGGGCAGCCTTTGAAAGTCACAGAAAGTACATTGGCCATGTGGAACTGTCATTCCATAATAAGACTTACTTTGAACTGAAGAAGCTCTCATGTGCTCACTACATTTGCCCCAACTTCTCCCTATATAAACTCATCCCAGCAATATAGGGCAAGGTTATAGATTGCTTACCGTTTGATCTCACACCAGTTGTATAAATGTTTACAGGCCTAAAGGACCAAAGCCTGTTCTCTGAAGGAAATAAACAGAATATATTTGGAAAAATTTTTTTGAATTTTCACCTCAAGATATGTTTATTGACTGGAGAGAGAGAGACATCAATGTGAGAGAGAAACATTGATCATTTGCTTCCCATATGCTCCCCAACTCAGAATTGAACCCACAACTTAATTATGTACCCTTGTTGAAGATCAAACCCACAAATTTTTGGTGTATGGAATGCTACTCCAACAAAGTAGCATTGCCCTGAGCCACCCTGTAGGGCAAGGCAGTGCTTCTTAAAATGTGTTTTGGGCAGGTCAGGATGGGTCATCACACATCATTCCTATAACTTCTTTAGTGAAAGTTTCCAAGCAATCCCTGTCCATTGTTCTTGTACATCTAGGTTAACACAGCTTTGAAATGTTAGAAAGAATATCCCTCCAAAGGCATTACCACACTCAAGACAGCAGCATATAATCTTAACTATCCTGTAATCTAATCCCTGCCTTGCTTTTCCCCACCTTCATGTAAATTTCCTTATGATCCCTCCTTAATTTCAAAGGTATAAAAGGAACCAAATAACTTATTCTCTGGAGCACTTTAGATCTTGCTTCCCAGCAACTGTCATCAGTTTTGGCTCAAATAAACTTACTGAAATTCTTTATGTGCTTGGTTATTTCTTACATCAACACTACATGCATGATTAAATTGATGAAGGTCAATGTATTTAGGTATAAATTTTTTGAAATGAGAAATGAGAAAAGAGTAAACTAAAGAAGGAGGAAGTAAATAATATAGATTGGCATGGAAACAAATGAAATAGAGAAAAGCCATACAGAATCAATGAAACGAAAATTTGATTCTTTGAAAAGATCAACAAAATTGGCAAGCCTTTATCTAGACTGACCAAGAAAAAGGGAAGACTCAATTACTAAAATAACGAAAGAGGGGAAACCATTAGAAAGGTCACATTAGTAAAAGTATGATAACATTATGAACTGTATGCAGATGAATTAGATAATTTAGATAAAAGGGTGAGATTTCTATATAATCACTAACAAGAAAAGAGAAAATCTTAAAAGACCTTTAACAAGCAAACAGAATGAAATAGTGTTTTTAAAACTTTCAACATATAACACCAAGACCCACATGGCTTAGCTGTTAAATTCTACCAACCATTTAAGGAAGAATTAACACTAACCCTTTATAAATCCTCCCAAAAAACAGGATACAAAAAAGGCAAAAGACATGTACAGGCACTTCACCAAAGAGATATATGAATTGCCAATAAGTACAAGAAAAAAATGTTCAACATCACTAACCGTTAGGGAAATGAAAATTAAACCCAATGTGTTATACCATCACACACATAGAATAGCTAAAATAAAGACTTCCAGCCCTGACCAGTGTGGCTCAGTTGGCTGGGCATTGTCCTGCATGCAAAAGGCCACTAGTTCCTGGTCAGGGCACATGCCTGGGTTGCAGGTCAGTTCCTGGTGAGGGCATATACTAGAAGCAACCAACAGATATTTCACTCCCTCCCTTTCCTCTCTCTCTAAAAATAAAATAAAATAAAAATAATTCCAATAATACTAAGTGCTGAAGAGCATCCAGAGAAACTGGAATTTTCATATATTGCTAATGGCAATGGAAAATAACATAGCTGCTTGGGGAAAGAGTATCAGTTTCTTAAAAAATTTAAATGTATATACCACGTGCCTCAGCAATTTTACTTCTGTAAATTTCATCCACATGTACTGAATACTTATGTTCACTCAAAAAAGTGTACATGAATATTTAGAGCAGCTTTATTTGTAAAAAACCCAACAATGAAAACAAATCAAATGTCTTTGAACAGGTGAATGGATTTGGTGGTACATCTATACTATGAAATATTACTCAGCAGTAAAAAGGAACAAGCTATTACAACACAAAATAACTTTTAAGAATGTCAAAGACTATTGAGAATTTTTAAAAAGCCATGTTTCCGAGTCTCAAAAAGCATGTTTTAACCATGAGATCCCATGCCTTTGGCTATGGTTGATTAGAAACAGGTGGTGTAGTGTAACTGCCTGAACACTGAGCCTCTCATTGCTGAGGCATCCATTTCAAAGACATCCTTGTCAAATATACACATGGTCACCCACATAACTAGATAAAGAGTCAGGGTTCCCCACCCATGAATATTTTTTAGAAATCCCGGGTTGACCTATATAACAGATCATTTGAATACCCTGGTTTTCCTTCCTACGGTTTAATTCTCACTTTTACAGTTTTTAAAAATATGTATTTATTTTGAGATGGGGAAGGTAGGGAGAAAGAAGGAGAGAAATATTGATGTGCAAGAGATACATTGATCGGGCCCTGGCTGGTGGCACAGTAGATAAGGCGCTGGCCTGCAAACCCAAAGATCAATGATTTGATTCCCAGCCAGGACACATAACCAGGTCTCCAGCCAGGTCCATAGCTGGATGCAGGTGAAAGGCAAGCATACACTGAAGCCTCTCTCTTTCTCTGCCTTTATCTCTTCCCCTCTCTCTAAAAATAATAAATAAAATCTTTTAAATTCTCTTAAATTAAAAAAATTTTCTAAAAAGATACACTGATCACTTGCCTCTCACATGCCCCCAACAAGGGGAAGGCAGAGAAAGACAGGGAGAGAAACATTAATGTGTGGTTGCCTCTCACACACCAGCAGGGTACCCGGCCTGCAAACCAGACATGTGCCCTGACTGGGAATTGAACCAGCAACCTTTTGGTTCACAGGCTGGCACTCAACTTACTGAACCACACCACACAGGGCATCCACTCTTATGTTTTAAATTTCCCAATGAAGAGTGAATGTGCAAAAACCTTAAGCACCTCATACTAGACTCATTATAAAGGCAGAACCCCAGGTCTTCTCTCTCTCTCTCTCTTCCCCCTCCCCTCAACTCTCATATTGTGTACCCTTCAGGACCTGTGAATAACAACCTTTGCTTTTTCAACATTCTCTGGTTGTTGTTGCTGAGGTGTGACATTCATAATAACCACAAGAGCTAATTCAGCCACAACATAGGCTCCAGTAGGGGCAAATGTCTGGATGGGCTTACCACAAGTAATATGGCCCAGGTGAATGTCCCCAGGCAATCCTAGTTGCTAGCATTACTACTGTACGTTGACACAAAACAGGTGGACACCTTCCTGGAGAAGAGCCCAACAGGCCAGGTAATGACCTTTGACCCATTTCTTGGAATAAAAAAGATGAGCAGAGTTAGTAAAATTTTCTATATCTGAAATCTAACTAAGGCCTGTTAAATGTGTGAACATGAGGGAATGCTTTGGAATCCTAACAACCCAAAGCCACCTGAAAGTCAAAGTGTGGGAGAACAGAAATTACATAAAATGTGCAAGTTATTTGGGAAGAAAACAATAAAATCAAGTATAGCAACCCACTGCAGAGCATTAGACTGAATATCCACATGCTTTTGCTATTAAACCTCCAAAGGTGCCCTCAATCCATGTTTATTTCTCAGTTCAACCTTTCTGTGGATCATCAAAGTAGACTTTCTGAGTTCTGTATTCATTTTCTAGTGTTGCTGTAACTGATTACCAGGGATTAATGGCTTAAAACGACACAATTATTTTACATTGTAATTCTGTAGGTTAGAAGTTTGGTGCAGGTCTCACTGAGCTACAATCAAGGTGTTGGCAAGGCTGCACTGTCCTTCTGGGAGCTTTAGAGATCTCTTCCCAGGTCTTTTCCAGCTTCTAGGAGCTACCTTCATCCCTCAGTTTGTGGCCCTCTTCCTTGATCTTCAAAGCCAGAAGTGTTCATCTCTCTGAAACTGCTTCTTCCCTCCTCACATCTTTTCTCTGACACTTTCTTCTGCCTCCCTCTTCTACTTTAAAGGACTTTTGTGATATGCTACAGAAACTTCCCTATTTCAGACTCCACTGATTAGCACTCTTAATTCCACCTATAACCTCAATTCCCCTTTGCCATAGAGCTATCTTAGGGGGGACCATTATTCTGCCTACCACAAATTCTGTGGAAATCTCATATATATCATTATAGTTCACCTTCAACCCCCACCAGGACTTTGCATATGTAACCAAGGAAGTCTGACCTAATTAACAATTTCTTTATTAGTTAAGTAGAGACTGAGCTTTTTGTAAAAAATAAAGTATGTTTTCTAATATTCCCATAAATAATAAGGATCTTATACCACATTATATTTTTAAGATTATCTTTGTTAGCAAAAAAACTCAACAAACTCTAAATGTTAGACCAGCAGTTCCCATTGACCACTAAAATTTCAAAACTATTTTGGTGATTGAAAGTGAGCCTTCAGGTGTTTGTTTTCCAAATAAAAACATGAAACACACTTACCTGCTCTCCAAAATCTCTCATCAATTCTCACCATTATTTCATAAAGGAACACCACCAAAAAAGGTAAAAAAGAATCTCAGAATTGGCATATCTTTAAATAATCTTAGCTGTAAAAAATATATTACCATTATTTTTCTAATTTTGATTTTTGACCATTTTTTAAAAAACAAAATCACTTTTAAGATAGCTTTACCTGTAGCAACCACACCACTGTCCACATGTGTCAAGGACTGGGGGCGGCTTCGAAGTTTGCCCTTGAAAGATCTTGGTCTACGTGGTGGTGATACAGATTGAAGAGCAATCTCCGATGACTGGATTTTGCTATCTTTAATTGCCCGAAGACGATCATAAAGCTCCTGCAGTTCCTTATTCTGCCGGGTTTGAAGATTTACCACCTCCTGAATATGTCTAAATAAAAATGATGCAGAAAACTTTTAATGATTACTGGTACCTTACAGATGAGCTAAAAATGCTACCTCAGTACAAGTAAAATTTGACAATGAATAAAGATTAAGAATTTGGAAATACAGAATTTTCCCCCAGTTTTAAAATGGGAAATGTCTTAAGCATACCATTAGTCAAAGGAAAAGGTCAACAAATGGACAGGTACAAATTTCTAAAACTTCAATATAGTGGAAGACAGAAACAAAATTTAAAGTCATACAGCACTGATAATATTAACCTTTTCTATGCTACAGGTATAAACAGGAAGTATTTGCATTATATAGTAAAGGGTTAATATTTAGAATGTATAAATAGTTCCTTAAAATCAGCAGGAAAAAGCCTTATAGAAAAGTGGGGAAAGAATATGAAAAGATGAGTTCAAAGATGAAATGCCAACAGTCAATAAACATAACCTGATGCACAACCTTAATTAGAAGAATACAAATTTAAAAAATTAATCTGATTGCAATAAAAACTGAAAGGATCAATGTTGGTAAGAATTGGAAAACAGGCGATGGCTGGTGGCACAGTGGATAAGGCATGGGCCTGTGAACCCAAAAGTCGCTGGTTTGATTCTTCAGTCAGAGCACATAACCAGGTTGCAAGCCAGGTCTCTAGCCAGGTTCTTAGCTGGATGTAGGTGTAAGGCAACCATAAAGTGATGTCTCTCTCTCTCTGCCTCTCTCCCTACCCCTGTCTCTAAAAATAATAAATAAAACCTTAAAAAAAATAATTGGTGCCCTGGCTGGTAGCACAGTGTTAAGGCGCCAGCCTGCGAACCCAAAGGTCGCAGGTTCGATTCCCCAGCCAGGGCACGTAACCAGGTTGCAAACTAGGTCTCCAGTCAGGTCTGTGGCTGGAGGCAGGTGAAACGCAACCATACATTGATGTCTCTCTCCCTCTCTGCCTCTCTCCCTTCCTCTCTTTCTGAAAATAATGAAATAAAATCTTAAAAAAAAAAATTGGAAAACAGGCACTTTCATATTTTTCTCTTTTTAAAGATTTTACTTATTTTGAGAGTGGGGGGAAGAGAGGGAAAAAAACATCAACCTGTGGTTGCCTCTTGTGTACCCTAACTGGGAGCGTGGCCCACAACCCAGGCATGTGCCCTGACTGAGAATCAAACTGATGACCCTTTGGTTCACAGGCCAATGCTGAATTCACTGAGTTATACCAGCCAGGGCCATATATTTTTCTTTGATGTACAAAATGGTACAATGGTATTTGATGACAATTTCAGTAATATCTATTCATTTAAAATGTACACATCTTTTAACCCAGCAATTCTTTTTGGTATTGACCCTATAAAAATACATAAATACGTAAAAAATAAGGATGTTCACTTGAACATTGTTTACACAAGCAAAACATGACATCAAACTGAAATGCCTATTAAGGAGAGATTAAACAAGCTTTAAATAGCTATACACAATTTCAGTACATAGAATAAAGATTGTGCAAACATGAATATATATATATGTAATAATGTTATGTAAAAAAGCTGTAGAATAATGTACATTATGATCTCACTTTTGTCAAAAGTAAAACAAATGACAGGTAAATACATATACCAAGCAGTCCATCGTGGTTGCCTCTGTGTAATTAGATTAGGGCATAAGAAATAGAACATTGTTATTTTGTGCTTTTCTTCCTGTTGTGATATTATGATTTATAACTTAAATTTGTGTATCTGTATACACACACACACACACACATATATATCCTTTGTCCCTGTTCCTGGCATACAGCTCCTAAAACCCTTGTAATTTCCTAAGTAATAGAAGCAAGAGGAGAACCTTTTGTTATGTTATTTGATCTTTTGCTATCAAATAACTACAGTTCCTAAAATAGCTCAAGACTGATAGAGGTGAAAGGAGTATCTTGTTATTCATAACAAGAGATGATGCACAATCTCACACTGGAGTCCAGGTTAATGTGTGACTTTTTGAAAAGTCTCTAAGAATGGGGCTTGGTTGCCAGGGGAATCATCCAAGTGATTACAGGGTGGGAATTTTCAGCACCTTCCAACTCTGCCCCACTAAGGGCAGAGGCTGGAGATTGAATCAATCACCAATGGCCAATGGTTAATAACCATACTTATTGAGATGAAGCTTCCATAAAAACTCCTGAATTGCAAGGTTTGTAGAGTTTCCAGGTTGGTGAACAAATGGAGGTGGTAGGAGAGTGGCACTCATGAGAGGGCAAGGGAGTTCCATGCCCTTTCCCTTATACCTTGCCATCTGGCTGTCCTTGAGTTGTATCCTCTTATAATAAACCTGCAAGTCTACTTAAATAAACTGGTTTCTTAGTTCTATAAGCCACATTAGCAAATTAAAGGCAAGATTCATGGGAACCTCCAGTTTATAACAGGCTAGTCAGAAGCATAGGTAATACCAGCTGGACTTATGACTGACATCTAAGGGGCGGCAGTCTTGTGGGACTAAGTTCATAACCTGTTGGATCTGATGCTATCTTTGTAGTTGTAATCATAAAAGATTTTCAGCCATTAAAATGTCCTAAATTAGCTAAATATCAAACACCTAGTTCTATAAAACCCAGGGTAACTAGACAGGTGACAAAGAGAAACTGCTCTTACTTTTCACGTAATCTTTGAAGCTCCACCTTTAAGTCCTCATCCTCTATTTCTGATTCATCATCACTGCTCATTGGGGAAGACGGAGAATAGAAAAGTGAGCTCTGTGTTTGAGCATAGGCTTTCTCTTCATGGAGTGGTAAGCACTGATCACTCTCTGGATGAGCCTTTGTTAGTGAGTTCCCTCTGCAATCAAGAGAGGTTGAAAACTCACTATCAGAGCTGGGCTGTTTCCCAACAGTAAATCTTTTTTCCTCTCTGGGCAGCAGATCAGATCCAGACTGCATGCTACTTCCTGGGGCTGAATTTTCTTCCAATTCCTTTTCTGGGGTTATAGAAGATATATCATTCTCACAAGCTGCACTGAAAGATGAGAAGTTGTTGCCTTGTTTAGGAATTCTTTTATCTTCTTCAAGGGTTTCATGAAGAGCTTGTGACTCCTGAGGAGAAAATAAGGTTTGTGGATTGTGCGTGGCAGGTTCCATTTCTACCAACTGAACCTTTGCTGTTTCAGTAGAGGCTAGAGCTTCTTCACTAGAATGACTTGTCATTTCATTGAAGGCTGGTCTGTGTTCTATTCCAAAAGACGCCTCTTTCATTGACTGCTGCTGAGGAACTGTAATCACCTGAGATACAAAAAGGCAAAAGTGGGCTGGCTCCACCTAACTAAAGAGTAAGCCCTCAAAGAAATTCAATATCAATATATAGCACAGACAAGTGGATGTTTTGCTTGTGATATACACATATAGATAATAACAAAACTTTAAAAATCCCATCTTTACTTCCCCATATTCCAAGTCTTTCAATTGGTCCCCATGGGTAAAGAAAGTTGGTTTCAAATTGCTCAAATAAAATTCCACAATTTCATAAAATTCCACAATTAAAGATGCCAAGATTCTAAAAGACATGAAATTCGATTTATAAAAAAGGATGACCCATCCTCCCACAGAAAGTAACAATCCATTTCTGTGCTCTTTTCGAGTTACTAAAATCGCCATTTCCTTAGTTACCTTTACTGAGTGGCTTCAAGAGGTGAGGGGATGCAAATTAAATATGACAATGATCTATATTTAAACTAAGTATCATCTACAAACCAGTATCTTCAATGCTGTTACCAGTTAGAATGCCCTTGTAAATAAGGAATCAACCAAAAACACAAACCTGGAACCGACCCCGTTGAAATGATCCACTCATTACTTTACATTTACTCAAAGCCCTAGTATCAGGTGTGGACTCTCCTGTCAGGGGAATTGGATCAGGATCAACTGATGATCTCATATCTTCTATTTCCACTGCAAGTGTTGCCAAAATTGTAAGCAGAAAAGAGAAAATTGTTAAGGCTAAGTTTGTTTACGTTACCAAAAGTGGAGAAAAGTAGAAAAAGCTTAATTCCGGCTAGACAATTAAAAACTGTTAATGCAATAAGTAACATTGTAGAAGTCCCTAATTCTGAATCAGACATAAGATTTATCCCAAGACTTAGTGTCTATATGAAATGAATAGCCCCAAAAACAAATTATTTATAAAAGGAGAAATTAAATGGTAATGACATTAATGGGACATGTCATAAACATAGGCTATGTGGAAAAAGTGGCAAGACTTGTGTATGAACAAAACAAAAACAAAAACAAAAGTAAATGAAAAGTGATGTTACCTAGTCTACATCCCTGACTGTAAGCACACTACCTTGACGGACTTTTGATCTCTTGAAAAAGCTGGTTGATTGCCGTAGCCTGTATGCCCAGCTTTTTAATTTGCGAGTCCAGGATTTCTTGCTAATAGGATTTTTGAGACTAGGACAAGTAAAGCTTAGGCCAAAATATCCACCTCCTGTCTGCAGGCGAATGGCTCCATCGCTTGACACATCAGCAGGATAAGCCTCTGGATCCCCTGAAGGTGAAGCATCTAGGGACATCTCCTAATGAGGAGAGAAGGGGAAAAATCAAAATGATAATAAATTAGGTACGATATAGTAGTTGTTCAGACCATTGCAGTTTCTTGTACAGATTAATCAGTAATTAAAAATAAAATTATATGTATACTTGCATTAATAGTACAATTTCAGACTGAACCTCAAGTGTAAGGCCTTCCCCTACTTTAAAAATACTAGACTTTAGATAAATAAAAGACCAAAATATTAACCTTCTACCTTAGAGTATTTTTCCTTATAGGAACTTTGAAAACTGAAAATTAAAATTACTTCCTTCACATGCACCAATATACTGAAAAAAGTTACTGAAACCCTATACTCAAACTGAAAACTTTTATTTATGCTTGTTATTTAAGGAAGTTAAAGATGACATAAATGGTAACAGAAAAACAAGATGACTAGACATTTAGATTTACAGGGAAATATTACCAAATCAAGTTTCTTACTTTATGTAAGCACACAGAAATTTACAATGGATCTCAAAATTTCAAATTCATACTCTAAAAATTGTTAACATCAGACCACAGCTGGGGAGAAAATAACTCTCTATACTTCTTTTTATTATTTACAGACCAACAAACAAGAAATCATATGGAAGAAAAAGAAAAGATGAGTATGAAACCAAGAACCACCAAATGCTTGTGGAGAACCAATACAATCTTTTTTAAATCCCACTAAATTCAATGAACAGAATAGCTAAGGAAATAACATTAAAAACAAGGAATAAGACTTGAATAGCTTTAAGAGATATGTGAATATACACCAACCCTAAGAAAAAGAATGAACTAAAGTTACTAGAAATTAAAAACATAATCATTGACATAAACAATAGCTGAATAAGACATTGGAAAAAACTTTAAAAAATGAGAAATTCTCCTACTACAAAAACCAAAGGGACAGTGATGAAAAGCATGAAATGAAAAGTTAATAAAAAAAACAGGAAATGAAATAAAACTATTTCTCATGAATGATATGATCTTATATATTATATAGAAAATCCAAAATAATACACCAAAAGCTCTTAGAATAAAGAAACCCAGTAAAGCTGCAGGATACAACTTACTACTCAAAAAATTGGTTATATTTCTATACACTAGCAGTGAAAAACCTGAAAAGACAAAACAATTTCATTTATAACAACAAAGAATAACAACCAGTGCTAGAACTGGGTAGCCACATCAAAATAATGAAACTAGATCTTTATCTCATTTGATATAAAAATTAATTTTAAATGATCCTATAAGATGTACTTAATCAAGTGTGAAGCAAAATAAAGACATTTTTTTTGACATTAAAGTTTTGGGAATCCAACTTTGAGGCGTAGAAATGGCTGTGTCTCCCTCCACAACCAGATTACATCTACCTCAAAACTAGAGACAACCAGAAATCCCAGAATACTGAGCTGCACAGAAGTCCAACAAATAAAAGATATAAAGAAGAAATACTCATCCAGACAGGGAGGAGGGGCAGAGCCAGGACAGAGAGGACATGGTCGGCAGCTCAGCAGCTGCAGTGTGACGGTGACTGTGGCCGACCAGTGGAAAGCTCAATCATAATAAGGACACCTGTAGAGTGCTCCCCACACCAGACCAGACCTTGCAACTCAGGGTTCCAGCGCCGGGGGCAAATAAAGCTATTTGCTTCTGACTGTGAAACCAGTGGGGGCTAGGGTGGAGAAAGAAAATGGCGGTCGCTCAGCAGAGTCCCTTTGTTTAGAGGCCCTGACGGTCCTAGAACATCCACAGACCCCACCACTCTGGGAACCACAGCCACAGCAACAGCTAGATAGGAGCCTGTCCCATATGGGAAGCAGAAGAAGTGCCTAGAAATGGGGTGAGTGCTGAGCGGGCAGCACTGTTCCCTCTCAGACTCCTTCCCCACATACAGCGCCAAAACATGGCGAAGAGGTCGCCTGTACTGACTAATACCTAAGGCTCCACCCCTTATAACGTAACAGGTGCGACACATCTCTACCTAAGACACCAAGGCAAACAAGGAGCCTGTCAACATAATGAGACAGAGAAATATGGCTCAAAAAAGGAGACAGATCAAGGTCCCAGTAGGCAAACTAAGTGACCAAGAAATAGCCAACCTGACAGACACACAGTTTAAGACAATGGTGATAAAGATGCTCACAGACTTGGCAGATATGCTTGAGTGAAGGGGAGAAGGGAAGAAGTGAAGGCTAAGCTAAGTGAAATGAGAGAAAATACCTATGAAACCAATGGTGAAGGGAAGGAAAACGGGGTTCAAATAAACAATCTGGAACATAAGGAAGAAATAAACAGTCAACCAATACAGAAGGAAGAAACAAGAATTGAAAAAAACAACAAAAAGCTTAGGAACTTCTGGGACAACTTTAAACGTGCCAACGTCCAAATCATAGGGGTACCAGGAGAAGAGAGAGGGCAAGAACTTGAAAACTTGTGTGAAAAAAATAATAAAGGAAAACTTCCCAAATTTGGTGAAAGAAATAGACATACAAGTCCAGGAAACACAGAGTCCCAAACAAGCTAGATCCAAATTGGACCACACCAAGACACATCATAATTAAAATGCCAAAGGTTAAAGATAATAAAAGAATCTTAAAAGCAGCAAGGGAAAAGAAGAGAGTTACCTACAAAGGGGTTCCTATAAGACTATCAGCTGATTTATCGGAAAAAAAAAAAACAAAACAACTTTGCAAGCAAGGGGCTGGCAAGAGGTATTCAACATGATGAAAATGACCTACAACCAAGACTACTCTATCCAGCAAAGCTATCATTTAGAATGGAAGGGCAGACAAAGTGCTTCCCAGACAAGGTAAAGGTAAAGGTAAAGGAGTTCATCATCACTAAGCCATTATAATATGAAATGTTAAAGGGACTTATTTAAGAAAGAGGATCAAAATTATGAACAATAAAAAGACAACAAAATCACAGCTATCAACAACAGAACCTAAAAAGTAAAAACAAAATAAAAACAAACTAAGCAAACAACCAGAAAAGGACCAGAATCATAGGGATGGGGATCACTGGAAGGGTTATCAGCTGGGAGAGGGAAGGCGGAGACATGGGGAAACGGTGCAGGGATTGGGAAACTTAATTGGTGAGTACAAGATCACCAAGGAGAAGTTAAGAATAATAGAGGAGCCCTGGCAGGTGTGGCTCAGTGGATTGGTGCCAGCCTGTGAACCCAAAGGCTGCTGGTTCGATACCCCAGCCAGGGCACATAACCAGGCTGCAAGCCAGGTCTCCAGCCAGGTCCATAGCTGGAGGCAGGTGAAAGACAACCACACATTGATGCTTCTCTCCCTTTCTTCCTCCCTTCCTGCCCTTCTCTCTGAAAATAATGAATAAAATCTTTTAAAAAATAATAATAATAGAGAAAAGGGTGAAATCAGAGAATGTATATGCACAACACATGGACATGAACTAAATGAGGAAGTTGGGGACTGCAGGAGGGAATGGGGGGCTTGGGTGGAGGAGAGCAAAGGGAAAAAAATTTGGGACAACTGTAACACATTAAAATATACTTTAAAATTGTAATGATGGATGTCTCATATACTGTAAAGTTAAATCACTTAAACTATACAGTTTAGTGGGTTTTTAAATTGAATTTATTGGGGTGAAATTGCTTTACAAAACATACAGGTTTCAATTGTACAACTCAACAAAATACCAAGATTATGAACACTATATTATTACAAAGAAAACTTAAAACAGGCATTTTTAAGTGGAAATCTCCAAGTATGTTCTTCCAGCCCTGACCAGTGTAATTCAGTTGGTTCAGTGTCATCCTGCAAAGCAAAAAGTTGCCAGTTTGACTCCTGGCCAGGGCACATGCCTAGGTTGCGTGATGGTTGGTCCTGGTTGGGGTGCGTACGAGAGGCAACCCGTTAATATTTCTCACATCAATATTTGTCTCCCTCCTTTCTCCTCTCTCTAAAATTATAAAGATTTTTTTTTAAATAAAAGTTCTTCCTACCCACTAAAACAAAATCTATAAATTAATCCTGTTCTTGTCATTAATACAAAACAGACATTGCTTGCAAGTTCCTAGATACTTCACCAGAGGGCTCTCTCACCAAAGATGGTTTGGCCATCTTTACTGAGCAGTTTGGGGCACTTAACTGAGTCATGGCCTTCTTAAATACATGTGATATCAGAATCTTGTGACATAGACCATTTCAATCCAATGAACAAAACTTTAGAAAAGAATGCATTTCTTTAAAAGCATAAGGATAAGGAATTGTTTAGAAAGAAGTATACTTACATGTAAACATAATTCGCTGGGTATAGAAGTTATCACATTCAATTCCCTTTTGAACACTGATATGTTAGCAGGCTGATTGGCAGCCACATTGGACAGATTCTTAGAGCCTGTCTGCTGAAATTTAGGGGACTGTGCGGGACTGTCTTGAATTCCACAGTGAGTGATTGCTCTGACTTCTGGCACTGGACCGGACAGCGTATCTTCAGCACAGGAAGAAACTGGAGAGTCTATGCTTTGGGTGTCCTTTTGACTCTCAGGATAGATGCTAGTTATGCAATGCTCCTGATAGAGCAAGTTTCTTAATTTTTCATCCAGAGTTTTAATTCGGTTATCAGCAAACTCCATTTTTGGAGGTCTTTCCCCATCTGATTCCAGAACAGTAGTAGGTAGAAGGGTAGCTGGTTCAAGACCAGGGGTCTGAGTGGAAATGACCATCTTAGGAGAACATGCTTCAGTATTCACTGTGATTTCTCCTTCTTGAGATATAAACTCTGTGTCCATAGTTGGCTGGAGCACTGATAAGGATTGAGGCTTCTGATCAGACATAAATGCTGAAGTTCTAAGAGAGTTACCAGCAATCTGAACTGACTCACCAGGAGGTACCATAAGTGTATTAGTCTGACTGGCAGCTTGGTGACATGGATACATAGGTTGAAATGTTTCTGCTTGGTTGGTGAGTCCCTCACATTCAACTGGAACTGTATGAACTGAAGTAGCAGTATAAGTGGAACTAACAACAGGTGCCATTATATGCCTGTCATCTTCCACTTGATAAAGTATAGCTGACTGCTTAGTTTCTACACTGGCACATTCAGAAATCTTACCATCAACTATATCCTTGTGTTCTGACTTGGAGGTTAAAAGTGTACGCTGGCATGGATTATTTTCTAGAGTAAGCAGTGTATCCTGTGATATTTCCTTGTTATTTATTTTTCTTGGACCTGGAACAATAACAAAGAATGGCTAAGTACATATTGCTAAGTACAGGGCATGTACTACTCCCCAAACTCAAAGGGGACCAGAAGAACAAGGGGCAAATAAGAACTTAAGTGAAAGTACTTTTGTAAATAATACTCATAAAGCACAAAATTCAACCTGTCAAGGAAAAAAAATTATTATTTTTTTCATGAATATTACATTAAAATGGTTTAGGTTATTCCCTGGTATGAACATCTTGAAAAATGCTTATGGAAATCCTCATGGGCACAAAATACCCATGAAGACAAGTAGAAGATATGGACCACACTGGAAACCCCGTCCTCCAAGTCTTGATAAAGTTGGCAGAGGATAAATGCTTACTAGAAAGTGGACGTAGCCCAGGGACTGTAGACATGGACTGCTGAAGAGAAGGAGATTGTGTCTCACGGTTTCTTATTGTTTGATTGATACAGAATCGCCACCGACCAACTGGGGATGACTGAGGAGCAGATTCATCTGTAGAAAGAATTAGCAAAATTTAAAAATCTAAGCAATTGTCAGTATGTTTGCCTTATTAAGGAAACGAGGTCAAAACATCAATTCTCTTGTATCTCCATTTCTAATAGCACTAGGACGTGTGTGTGTATGATTTATTAAGACCAGACCTGCAATACTGACAAATACTCTAAAGAACTAAGCATAAAATATCTTTAAAGAAGGATTTTAGATTCTACTAAAGCAAACATTATATATCAATAGCAACTAGAAACAAGGCACCTGGAAAGCATTTTTACCATTAAGTCCTATGTTTCCTGTTCTTTCGGCTGATTATGGGTGATGCCTATAGAAATGTACATGAGTGTTAAAATGTACAGAACTGTAACCAAAAGAATAATTTTACTGTGTGACAACTTGAAAAATAAAGTAAAATAAGCCTCTACATCTTTACTCCTGCTTTTTAAACTTACTCATGTAAGTAACTCTCTTTTAAAAGATATCCTATTGTGTCAGTTAGATATCTGCTCAGACTACTGCTAATGAGGAAAAATAGATAGGGGAAGACCCTGGCATTCTAGCACAAATGAAATTTCAGGGTAATGGTATCTGGTTCCATGACTAGCACACCACCTGTTGCTTCTTCATGTCATTATCATTCCTTCAGAGGTCCTCATTTGTCTATGGCTCTTCTCTCCCTCCCTGATACTCTAAATATACCTATGACCAGAGTGGAGAAGAATGGAGAGATAAAGTCATCAGAAAGAAAAAAGAGGGCCCCATTGTTAGTCCTAATTAGTTTATCTGGTATCTGACTTGTAAAACTTAGTGATCAGAGAACAAGAAACATATAACTGGTGGAATAAAATCACAATTCCAATGACTATCAGAAAATGATGTAAACTTAGAACATATCTTAGTTCATGTTTCTATCTGCCCTGGCCAGTTTGGCTCAATTGGCTGGAACATCAGCTCATAAACTGAAAAACTGCGTGGTCAGTCCCTGGTCAGAGCACTTGCCTGGTTTGTGGGTTCAGTCCCCAGTTAGGACACAGATGAGAGGCAACCAATTGATGCTTCTCTCTCATATCAATGTCTTTCTCTTTCCCTCAGATTCCCTCCCTCCCTTCTCTTTCTCTCTAAAGTTAATAAGCATATCCTTGGGTGAGGATAGGAAAAAAGCAGAATATTTCTGACCATCTCCTATCAGAGGAAAAAATCTTAACACTCAAGTTCAAACAGTAAAGCTGTTAAAGTACATCAATACTGTGATTGCTTTTCAAGTAACATACTATGTGGCAACTCAGAAATTAATCAGATCAAGAACCAATACTTGAAGAAAATTTGGAGAATTATTTTACTACTTATACTTTCTTATGGACTATAAAAAGGCCCTTTCAGAGTATGGGAAAACCTACATTAACAATTTATCAAATTGTTTTATTGGCTAACTTAACCTTTGCAGATGAAGATGTGTAAATTCAAGTTTCCAAATATCTTTTAAAAAATATTTTATTATTTTTAGAGAGAGGGAAAGGGGGAGAGGCAGAGAGGGAGAGAGATATCAATGTATGGTTGCCTTTCACCTGCCTCCAGGTACTGACCTGGCTGGAGACTTGGCTTGCAACCTGGTTATGTGCCCTGGCAGGGAATCGAACCTTCGACCTTTGGGTTCCCAGGCTGGCGCCTTATTCACTGTGCCACCAGCCAGGGCAAGTTTCCAAATATCTTAATTCAAATGCCAAATGGTAAATTTTATTAAATATACTTACTGCTGGTTTGAGTGGATGCAGAATATATCTGTGCTTGTTCAGATGATCCTGTCTAAATTAAAAATGAATAGATAAATGAAGAAGTTCCTGATACTTATCCCAAAACACCTATTTGCTAAACAATTGATCTTACTTGGCTACTGTTGGATTCCACAGCAACAGAGTCAACTCCAGTGGCTTTTTCTGCAGCAGAATGGACATGAAGAATTTCCTGTGCTTGACCTACAATAGCTCTCAATTCGTCTACAAATTTTTCTTTCTCACTTTCCAGCACAAAGTTATCTTCAACCTGTCCAAAAGTAAAAGTAAGTCTATTTACGAGAGTGAATTTAGTTTCCTCAAAATTATAATATTGTATCAATTGTGACAACCCTGAAAAAAAATTAATTAAAATAAAATATTTATATCCAAGTGCCATAAGAGAATTAATGAAGACCAGAAATAAAATGCAACGTAACATATTAAATTATCCTTTCTATTTTGAGACCAATGATATTTATCATGTTTGCATTACCTACAAGAGAAGAAGCCAGCATTTTGAAAATGATCTGGCATTCTATTAATTCACTATCATAATAAGGACATAACTGAGACAAGGTTTATGTTTAAAACTAGGTGGCCAGACAAAGCTAATGTGGCTCAATGGACTGAGCACTGGCCTGGGAGCCAAAGGGTTGCTGGTTCAATTCCCAGTCAGGGCACATGCCTGGGTTGCAGGCAAGGTCCCAAGTTGGGGGCACACAAGAGGTGACCACACATTGATGTTTCTCCCCCTCTTTTTTCCTCTCCCCTCCACTCTCTCTAAAACTAAATAAATAATTAAAAACAAGAAAACTAGATGTCCAAATCCAAAAATCACAAATCACAAAGGAAGTATCTCCAACAATGATAAAGACTAGACCAGAGACAGTTCAGAAAATACTATGTCAGACAAGAGGCATAACTGATAAAATGTTTAACATTTAAAATATTTAATACTGCTTGGCCAGAAAAATGTATCTCCAGAGAAGACTGGTAGAAACAAAAACGTTATGGCCCTGGTAAGGTAGCTCAGTTGGTTAGAACATTGTCCCCATATGCTAAAGTTGCAGGTTCAATTTATAATCAGGACACGTACATGAAGCAACCAATGAACTCACAAATAAGTGCAATGACAAACTGATGTTTCTCCCTCTCCCTTTCTCTAAAATAAAATAAAAAATAAATTTGATGTGCTCTTTTTGCCACCCTAACTGATCCCCAATTATTTTTTAAGATTTTACTTATTATTTTTAGAGAGAGGAAGGGAAAGAGGCAGAGAGGGAGAGAGACATCAATGTGTGGTTGCCTTTCACCTGCCTCCAGCTACGGACCTGGCTGGAGACCTGGCTTGCAACCTGGTTATGTGCCCTGGCTGGGAATCGAATCAGCAACCTTTAGGTTTGCAGGCCAGCTCCTTATGCACTGTGCCACCAGTTAGGGCTCCAATCCCCAATTTTTAAAAGTAGAAAATTCCAACTTAAGCCTAACAATTCAAAGAAATATATAAACTGAATGAATGAACATTACTCAAACACCTAAATAGATATAAGATGTTATATCAGTAGTTAATACATTAGAATTACCTGGGTAACTTTACAAACTATTGATGCTTAGGCCTCATGTGCAAAGATTTGGATTTAACTAAGTGCCCAGGAAATTGTTTTTTGTAAGTTCTTCACATAATTTTAACATGCATCCAGGGATAAGAACCACTAACCTAAAATATCTCTTAATAAAATACCTTCTTATTTTGAAGATAAATATGCTGAAACCAGAAAAGGTACACAGATTTCATCTTGATCACAACCAATTTAGTTCTGTACAATTTTTTTTACAAAATATCCCCCACAAGTATGGCTCTGAATAAATGGGCAAAAAGCTAGAAGGGAAAAAGGGAGAACACTGAAAGGAAAATGATTTGGTTTGATTGTATTTACCATATAGTCTGCAATATCCTCTGGTGCATCACCATCAACATCAAACTTGAAGGTGACCATCTTGTTATTGTGTGTCTCCAGTTGACACTCTACCATGTTGTCTCCAGAGGTTGACACCTGGGCATAAACATTTCACCACCAGATTAAAAATCAATCATTGTTGGAATAATCAACAGTTAAAAGAGCTGCCTTACCCAAAGTAATACACAGATTTAATGTGATCCCAATCAAAATTCCAATAGCATTTTTTAAAGGAAATAGAACAAAAAAATCACCAGATTTGTACAGAACCACAACCCAGAATAGCCAAAAACAGTCTTGAGAAAAAAGAATGAGGCTGGAGCTAACAAACTCCCTGACTACAGATTATACTACAAAATGACACTAATCAAAACAACACGGTAGTGGCGGGGGCAGATACACAGAGCCCAGAAATAAACCCGCTGTACATAGGCAAATAATTTTTGACAAATAAGCCAAAAATGCACAGCAGAGGAAAGAAAGCTTCTTCAATAAATGGTGCTGGGAAAATTGGAAAGCCACATACAAAAAGAATTAAACTAGACTCCTGTTTGTCACCATACACAAAAATCAACTCAAAATGGATAAACAATATACATATTATACCTGAAACAATAAATTATATAGAAGAAAACATAGGTGCTAAACTTCTGAACCCTGGTTTTAGAGAAGATTTTATGAGTTTGACTTCATAGGCAAGTGAAATAAAAGCAAAACTATAAATGAATGGGATTATTTCAAACTAAAAAGCTTCTGCATAGCAAAAGACACCACCAACAAAACAAAACGGAAACCAACTGACTGGAAGAGTATATTTGAAAGCAATACTTCCAATAATGGATTAATATTAAAAATATATAAATAACTCATACAACTTAACAATATCAAACAATCCAATTTAAAAAATGGACAAAGGATCTAATCAGACATTTCTCTCTCAACAAGGCACACAAATGGCCAACAGATATATGAAAAGGTGTTCAAATTCACTAGCTATAAGGGAACTGCAAACTAAAACCACAACGAGATATTACATTACACCTGTTAAAATGGCTGTTATCAACAAAACAAGTAATAACAAGTGTTGCAGAGATTGTGGGGGGAAAAGGAACCTTCATTCACTGCCAGTGGGAACATAAACTGTTATGGCAATCATGGAAAACATCATGGAAATTCCTCAAAAAATTAAGAATTAGAGCTATTGTATCCTGCTGAGTATCTACCCCAAAAATTTGGAAACATTTCTCTACTAAGCTATATATCCCCTATGTTCATTGCAGCATTACTCATGGTAGCCAAGACATGGAAACAATGTACCCCAAAAAATGATTGGATGAAGATGTGGTACATACAGACAATGGAACACTACTCAGCCATAAGAAAAGATGAAATACTGCATTTTGGGACACGTGATATCATACTAAGTGAAATAAGTCAGATGAAACAAGTCTAGAACCATGATTTCATTCATGTGTGGGATAGAAAACTAAAAGCAACAAATGAACAAACAAGACAAACAATCGAGAACTCATAGACACAGGTGGTTACCAATGAGAAAGTGGGTGGGGGGAGGTATTAAAAGGTAAAGAGGGTCAAATATATTGTGATAGAAGAAGATCTGATTTTGGGTGATAAACAAACAATGCAGTATACAGATAATATATTATGGAACTGTACACTTGAAACCCATATAACTTTATTAACCAATGTCATCCTTATAAATTTAATTAAAATTTTTTTCAGAAGAGTCAATAATTGTTTCTCATTGCAAATGTGCAAAGAGCATCTAAAATGAGCTCACATAGGCCCTGGCTGGTGGCACAGTGGATAAGGCGCTGGCCTGCGAACCCAAAGGTCACTGGTTCGATTCCCAGCCAGAGCACATAATCAGGTTGCAAGCCAGGTCATTGGCTGGAGGCAGGTGAAAGGCAACCATACATTGATGTCTCTCTCCCTCTCTCCCTTTCCCTCTCTCTAAAAACGATAACTGAAATATTTAAAAATAAATAAATAAATAAAATGAGCTCACACACATTACATAGGGAAAATGATTTAAGTTGCTCGGAATCTAAAAATACCTTTTCCCTTGCTGAAATACTGCCTACATAACTATTATATGACAAATCTAAGACTCAAATTACTCAGCCAAAAAAAAGTGACAGATGTGACCTTTGGGGAACAAAAGGGAACACAACTTTTATAAAAAGGTAAAATAAAAAATTATAATAGTCACTATAAGCCCTGGCTGGTGGCTCAGTGGATAAGGTGCTGGCCTGTGAACCCAAAGGCCACAGGTTCAATTCCCCAGCCAGGGCACATAACCAGGTTGCAAGCCAGGTCTCCAGCCAGGTCCTTAGCTGGAGGCAGGTGAAAGGCAACCATACACTGATGTCTCTCTCCCTCTCTGCCTCTCTCCCTTCCCCACTCTCTAAAAATAATAAATGAAATCTTTAAAAAATAAATATATAAATAAAATTATAAAGCAATGGAAAAAATTATAATAGTCACTATAACTATCTGCAATGCAAAGACCGAAATTTGGTCAGTCATTTACAAAATTCTCTTCACCCCACACGTTAACTCTTTAATAAAAAGAAAATGCACTGCTAAAGGAAATATAAGCAGGTCCAATCTTTCTGGACAGTGATCTAGCAACATGTAATCTTCCTACTCTTGGACTCACTAATTCTACTTCTAGAAATCTAACAAGGAAAAAGTCAGGGATGTGTACAAAGATTTGTGCTCAAGGGCGTTTGCTGCAGAGATGGAGATGGAGAGACAGACACAAAGAGAGAGAAAAGAAGTTAGAAAAAAGGCTGACTGATGTAAAGAGGCAGACAAATACAAAGAAAGAAACAACCTGAATAAAAAACAACAGAAAGGATGATTAAATGATCATATCTCGATACAAGGAACTAAGGCTGGCATTTTAAATATGTTATTTAAAAATACCTTAATGACACAGTAAAATATATGTAATATATTAATTTTTTATAAGGCAGGATAAAAATTATGTAAATATATAAGGTTTAGCATTCATCTGAAACCTATACTATGTGGTATATTGGTTAGAGATATGGGCTTTAAAGTCCAGATCTGACTATGGCTTGCTCGTTGAATGACCTTAGGCAAATTACCTAATTCTCATTTGTAAGGATAAGTATACTACCACCTATCATACATGGTTATTAAAAGATTATATGATAATAATAGAATAAACAAGAATTAGAAAGATTAAATGATAAAAACAAATGTATAACATTTAGGGTATCTACTACAAAATAATTAAATACATTTTCACTATTACTAGTACTATGATCTTAATGTAAAACACTACACACATATATAGAATAAAAGAAATGAAACAAACTAAAATATCAATAGGTACTATATCTGAGAATACAAGAGATTTTTATTTTCTTCCTTATATATTTTCCTTATATTTCCTAAGATTAACAATACATAATACTATTACTAGAAAATTTGTTAATGAAGGAAAAGTTAATTTAGAGTTTCACAATACTCTACTTCCATAGTAATATCCATCCTCCCTGACCACCCCCTACCCGATCCCTACACACATTCTTAACCCCTATTTTCACACTGACCTGAAGAACAGTAAGCTGGAATTTAGTCCCCTTCTCTGGTCGAGGACAGGAAGTTCTTCTTTGCTTGATCCGATCTTGTTTGCCATTTCCACTTGGGTTATCAGGAGTATTGGTACTTTCCTTCACAGTTGCCACATCATGATGCAAACTAGTAATTAAAAATCCACAATCAACTAGTATTCAACTTCTCAGAACAGACATTATTCTGTGATTCTCAAAGCCCAGTATTTAACACCAATCAGAGTGAACATTTAAAATCCCTTCATGACTAGAATAATTTCATCATGATGATAAGCTTCTAAGAAAACCTCGCTGCCCTGGCTGGTGTGGCTCAGTTGAACTGTGCGCTGGCCTGTGAACCAAAGGGTCACCTGTTCAATTTCCATTTGGGACATGTGCCTGGGTTGTGTGCCAGGTATGTGGTTGGGAACATGCAAGTGGCAACTGATCCAATGTGTCTCTAACACACCGATGTTTCTCTCCCTCTCTTTCTCCTTCTCTTCTCCTCTATCTAAAATTAAATAAAACTTGAGAAAAAGAAAGAAAACGCCCAATTATAAAATCATAAATAATGAGTTTATGGAAACTAAATGAAAATAAATAAGACACACAATTGGTTAAGTGTATCATCCCAATACTCCAAGACTGCAGGTTCGATCTTCAGTAAGGGTACGTGTAAGAATCAACCAATGAATACATAAATAAGTAGAAAAACAAATTGATGTCTCTCTTTCTCACCTGTCTCTTTCAAATTAATAAATAAAAAATATTTTATGCTATGATTTCACAACACTGTGAATATACTAAAGGCCACTGAACTGTATACTTTAATGGGTGAATTTAATGGTATGTGAATTATATCTCAATAAAGTTGTTTTTAAAAGTTACAAAAAACTGAGGTTATGTTGTATTTGTTTGAAAGACATTTTCTCACAGTAGTGGAAGAGAAAGAAAAACACTAGGTGTCTATTGAAACTTTTATCAGAGAATCCTGTTGATCAATTTTATCTTATTTCTCATTGATATGTTCAAATAAAACCTCTAGAAATCAATTCTGACTCAAAATATACTTTTCATGCAATAAACTCAATAGGGGATAGACCGACCAGGTGTGAAAGGCAGAAATAGTGCAGGAGGGCAGAACAAAAAGTGTAAATAAGATAAAGAAAATATGGTATATATTATTCTATGAACAATTATCAAGCCATGAAAAAAAGTGAAATTGTGGCATTTGTAACAGCATGGGTAGGCTTTGAGGGCATTATACTAAGGGAAGTAAGTCTGAAAAAAAAAGACAAATACATATACACCCACTTATATGTGGAATCTAAAAACCAAACTAAAACCTAAGCTCAAGGATACAGAGAACAGATTGTTGGTTGCCAGAAGTATGTGTGTGGGAAAATGACAGGGGTCAGAGTCAGGCAAAATAAGTGAAGGGAGTAAAAATGTACAAACTTCCAGTTATAAAATAAATTAAAAAATGGGCACAGGAACTGAACAGACAACTCACTGAAGAAGATATACAAAGGGCCCAGAGGTATATGAAAGAATGCTCAACATCACTAGTCATCAGAGAGATGCAAATTAAAACTACATTAAGATACCACCTCACACCTGTCAGAATGGCAATCATCAGCAAATCAACAAACAACAAGTGTTGGTGAGGATGCGGGGCAAAGGGAACCCTCATACACTGTGGGTGGGAATGCAGGCTGGCGCAGCCACTGTGGAAAACAGTATGGGGTTTCCTTAAAAAACTAAAAATGGAACTGCCTTTTGATCCAGCAATTCCACTACTTGGACTATACCCAAAAAATCCTGAGACACCAATTCATAAGAACCTATGCACACCTATGTTCATAGCGGCACTATTTACAATAGCCAAGTGCTGGAAACAGCCTAAGTGCCCATCGGTGGGTGATTGGATCAAAACACTTTGGTACATTTACACAATGGAATTCTATGTAGCAGAAAGAAAGAAGGAACTTGTACCCTTTGCAACAACATGGATGGAACTGGAGAGTATTATGCTTAGTGAAATAAGCCTGTCAGTGAAGGACAAATATCATATGATCTCACCTCTTACGGGACAATAATGAGCAAAACTAAGAGCAAGCAAAACAGAACCAAGTATATGAATACAAGGAATAGGCCTTCAGTGGTCAGGGGGATCGGGGTTGGGGGGAGGGGGGAGGCAGAGGCAATGAAGGGGAGCAGCTTAGACAAGAACCTAGTATAAAGGAACCATGGACATGGACAACAGGTGGGATTGACTTTGGGGGGAATGGGTGGGTGGGGAGGGGGACAGAGGGGAGCAAAAAGGGGATGAACGTAATACAACAACAATAAAATTTAAAAATAAATAAATAGATAGATAGATAGGTAAGTCATGGGGATGTAATGTGCAGCAATGGTGACTATAGTTAATAAAACAGTGCTACATATTTCAAAGTTGCTAAGAGAATAGATTTAAAAAGTTCTTATCACAAGGAAAAAATTCTGTAACTATGTGATGAATGGATTTATTAAGGTAATCATTTCATAATATATACAATATTGAGTTACTATGTTGTACACTTGAAATATAAGGTTGAATACATTATACCTCCTTATCAATCAATCAAATACACCAAAATTTTGTTTAAAAAATGAAAACGAATGATGTGAAAAAGGTTCAACATGATTAATTCTAGCTAGTTGTATTTTGCAGGTTCAAATCAATATGATTATGAAGAGGCAGACTTTCAATTTATCCATATCAAGAACATTTTTCAGTTTCCTTTAATAAGTTTAAAGATACTTCAATAATACAAAAATCCCAATAAATACAATTGAAACTTAAATGATAAGACCTATAAGCACCAAACAGATATATTTTAAGTTAATTTTTAGGTAAAGTCCTCCTAAAACTACTCATGAAGCATCTGCATAATGATATATAAGAAAAGATAAAAATAACTCCTAAATATTTTTCTGTGTCCATGCTAAAAGCCATTTTGCACAAATACAAGAGGTGGTAGAAGATACATGAATACTGCTTAGTTTTTTAATATACAAAGAAATAGCAGTAACAAATAATACCTTCAACAGACAAAAAGGACATAATACTAGTCAGGGAGGCTATATCATTCACACTGCAAATTTACCTTAAAAGAATAGATTAGGGTTTGGAGCAAGATGACAGAAATTTAACTCTCCCTGTTTCTCTCCTCAAAGTACAACCCCCCCCAAAAATATATATATATATGGAAATATGACAGTAGACAATCACAGGAGGGCGCCAAAGGGTGAACAGATGAAGGCCAACTGGTTAGGGAATCACTCGGATTTAAGGAAAAAGATAACAGCTTGGCATCTCCTGATTACCTACCCAGTGAAAGAAGGCAGACCTCACTCTGGGCCTAAAGACAAGGGCAACTCATGTCCAATGATTTCTTGACCTCCAACCCAATAGGAGAAAATGGATCAAGTAAGCCCTTTTCTCCCTCGGGCGAAAACTCTACCAACTTGGAGAACTATACTGAGGCAGTAACCTAGAGAAGTGGTCTTCAACCCTTCCATTCATAGGTAGGGTCCAGGTATGCAAGGTGTTCCAAAGATATCAGAATCATACTATAAATACTCTGAACACAAAATGCTCATTAAAACAGGGTGACTGCCAGATAAACGACAATATTTCAATAGGACCTACAGTTTTCTAATATAGCATTCAAAAAGTCCAAGAGAAAAATGAAAATTCCTTGTCATACCAAAAATCAGGAAAATCACAATTTCAATGTGGAAAGACAATCAACAGATGGCAAAACCAGGATGAATCAGAAATTGGAATTAACTGAAAATGATTTTTAAAGCAGCCATCATCAAAATGACTCAGTAATCAATTACAACTATTCTTGAAGCAAATGAAGGAAAATCTCATTAAAAATAAAAGATATTAAAAAAGAAACAAATGGCCCTGGCTGGCATGGCTCAGTGCACTGACAACCAGCCTGTGAACAAAGGGGTCATGGGTTCTATTCCCATTAAGAGCACATGCTTAGGTTGTAGGCCAGGTCCCCAGCTGGGGGCATGCAAGAGGCCACCACACATTGATGTTTCTCTCTCTTTCTTTCTCTCTCCCTTCTCCTCTCTCTAAAAATAAATAAATAGAATAAAATAAATGTATTTTTAAAATTAAAAAAGAACAAAATGGAAATTAGAAATATAAAGAACCATCTTTTAAAAACTCATTGAATGGGCATAATAGAATAAATAGGAAAAAGGAAAGAACCAGTGAACTTGAAAACAGAATAAGAATTACCCAATCTAAATAACATAGAGAAAAATAATAGTTTACAACTACCAAATAATAAAACACAATTATATGTATGCCTGGTTATTATTTATTTCTTTTAAAGATTTTATTTATTATATTTAGAGAGGGGGGAAGGGAGAGAGGCAGAGAGGAAGAGAGACATCAATGTATGGTTGCCTTTCATCTGCCTCCAGCTAAGGACCTGGCTGGAGACCTGGCTTGCAACCTGGTTATGTGCCCTGGCTGGGGAATTGATCCAGTGACCTTTGGGTTTGCAGGCTGGCGCCTTATCCACTGTTCCACCAGCCACCGCAATTTATTTATTTAAATTAACTAGAATTTTATTCTATTACATTATTTATTTCCTTTTTTAATCCTTCTGAGCTTTTCTTAGAAATGGAATATTATAATGAGAAAATGAAAATTGTCAATAATTTCAGTCTATATAATCTTTATTAAAATAAAAAGTAAAACTAATAGCTACTATTTTTATTGTACACATAAATGCAAGAACGCAAAATCTTCTCCAGTTGAGATATGAGTCCCTAATTAATGCAAATACTTCAACATACCCTCATCATTTCCATGATATTGAATTTGAAGATACTCACCTTCTAACTAAATCTGGTTTTAGAAGAGATGCTTGCTGTTCAATTCCAACTGGCTGGGATATAGGCTGTAAATAATATAGAAATAAAATTTGTTATGATAACAGCAAACTTCAAGAGAAAGATGAAATTTGCTATTATTTCAGGAAGTATACTTGTTACATTTCATATTTTGGTTATCTCACAAACCAGGCAGAACATCTACACTATTGAACATCTATATCACTCATTATTGATTTTACTCCCAAAGATTAAAAAAATAAATAAAACTACAGCAATACTCATATTCATTAAGATTTTTTCATTAAGAGAGCATTGCTTTTGTCTGTGTTATTTTTCAACAGAGTACTAACATTCAGCTTTTAGTCCTGGTTGTAAAACTACTCCTAAAGGAAGAGTTACTGACATTACACAAACAGATAAATCAATGACATAAGCTATTGAGTGGTCTCAACTTCCTTGCTCTCTTTTTTTCATAAAACTAATGATAGTAATGGAATATAACCCATTCAATAAAATAAGAATCTATACCCATTCAATAAAATAAGAATCTATGAAGTCATACTGATACAAACAAATAAAGAAAAGCTCTTAAAGTACAAGGCCAAGTAATAAATATGAGGACTGAGGAAGTTAGAAAATCATCTTTGGGTGATAAAACTAATGGGTGAATGTTGGATGAGGAACAGGATATTTACATAGTTTCACTTTGCAGTAGAACTTGGCAGGCCCCACCTTAACCGATTAATCCAATTTAGCTTCAGCAATATTGAGACAAATTGACATCACATGCCTCCTAATATGACACGATGTGCAAATAACACAACATTACTTACGTTATTCCTGATAAAAATGCATGATCTGAATCTGAAATTGAAGAACATTCTATAAAATAACCAACCTTTATTTTTCAAAAGTATCAATGTTATGAAAGACAAAGAAAGGCTGAGAAACTGTCTCATATTAAAGGAGACAAAAGCAAAAACACAACTAAAGAAAATGCATACTCTTCAATTAGATCTGGATTGGGGGGAATTGCCATTAAGGATATTATTTTGAAAATTGGTTTAACTTTAGTATGAACAACAGGTTAAATAATATTATTATATTCAAGTTAAATTACCTGGACTTGATCATTGTATTGTGGTAAGAAAATGTCCTTGTTCTTATACAGAAATATGTATGCATAAAGGGCATCCTGTTTGCAACTAGTTCTCCCATGCTTCAGAGGGAAAACATATGTGGATGAATAGTAGATAGGCAGATAGATGGACACAACAACCAACAGATAAACCACCATTCAGTAATGTCTTCTGTCATGTCCCTCTTTATTATGTCTAACTCCAGGGGCTCTGTATGAGTGACCTTTGTATTCTCAGTCCCTCAACATTCTAGGCTTCTAATAAATGCTTAAAGGTAGAAAGCAATAAGAAAACTGTGACATAAGAAGAAAGGCTATGCCATAAAAATGTTTTGTGATCCAGTATTACCAATCCGGACATCAATTCAAAATACAAAGAAAGAAGAAAGTATAGTATAAAGCGTGCTTCATAATAAATGGCAACTACGTCTATTTTTATTGTGATATCATATATAGTAATATCACTCAGCCATGAAAAAGAAGGAAATCTTAACATTTTTGATAGCATGGATAAACCTAGAGGGTATTATACTTAGTGAAATATGAAGTCTGTTCCAAAAATATTGGCCTCGCAAATTGTTTGGTTTGATACTTTCGGGACAGACCTCGTAAGTCAGAGAAAAAAAAATACCATATGATTTCACTTATCTGTAGACGCTAAAGAACAAAATAAATGCACAAACAAAACTGAAACAGAATAATAAGACACAGTAGACTTAAGGTTGCCAGAGGGGAAGGAGGTCGGAGGATTGGGTGGAAAAGGTGCAGGGATTAAGCAGTACAGATTGGTAGGTTACAAAATAGTTATGGGGATGTAAAGTACAGCATAGGAAACAGTCAATAATATTGCAATAACTATATATGGTGCAGGATGGCTATTAGAAATATTGAGGGGAACACTATATAAACTCTATTATTGTCTAACCACTAAGCTGTACACCTGAAACCAATTAAAATAATTTTTAACAAAAAAGATAAAACTGATAGCAAGTTAGTTGTCCAGGAACAGGGGAAGAGTTAGGTAATTACGAATACTTACTGCATTATTGTGTGCCCATTGAAAATTAATCATTTATAAAAATGCCATCAACTTCAGTATTGATTTTGTATCTCGCTACTTTGTTGAATTCATTTATTAGGTCTAGGAGATCTTTTGTGGACTCTATATATTATAGTTTTCTATGTACAATAGAGCATTTTCATTGCAAATGAGCTTTACTCCCTACTCTCCAATTTAGATGCCTTTTATTTCTTCTTATCTGATTGCTTTGGCTAGGATTTCTAGTAATATGCTGAATAAAAGTGGGGACATCCTTGCCTTGTTCCTCATCTTAAATGGAAACAGCTTTAATTGTTCCCAATTGAGTATGATGTTGGCTGTAGGCTTTTCATATATGGCCTTTATTATGTTGAGATATCATCCCTTTTTTCCCACTTTGCTGAGAGTTTCAATCATAAATGGGTGCTGGGTTTTATCAAATGCTTTTTCTACACCTATTGGTATGATCATATGACTTTGTCTTGCATTTTGTTTATATGATGTATCACACTATTGATTTGCAAATATTGTACCAACCTTATATCTCACTTGATCATGGTTTATGATTTTTTAATGTGTTGCTGGATCTGGTTTTATATTTTGTTCAGAATTTTAGCATCTTTGTTCATCAGGAATATTAGCCTATAATTTTCTTTCTTTGTTGTGTCTTTATCTGGTTTTGGAATTAAGATAATACTGGCCTCAAAAAAGAAGGGGTTGGAAGTCTTCCCTCCTCTTGAATTAAAAAAAAAAAAAAAAAAAAAAGATTTTATTTATTATTTTTCAGAGAGAGGGGAAGGGAGAGAGGCAGAGAGGGAGAAAACATCATTGTATGATGTCCTGAATTTTGGGGGATAAAGGTAACCCCTGTTAACACAGCACTTCTATAATATGGTTTCTCTCTACACAATTTGAAAATTGGGGAAACCCTCATAGAACATGGCATCCTAGAACATGGTCTCACTCTAACAGTTTGAGAATTAGAAAAATCCCCAAACAACACAGATCATAGTGAGAGCTTTTTTTCCCTCCTCTTCTTAAGATTTTATTCATTATTTTCAGAGAGAAGGGCAGGGAGGGAAGAAGAAAGGGAGAGAAGCATCAATGTATGGTTGCCTTTCACCTGCCTCCAGCCAAGAACCTGGCTGGAGACCTGGCTTGCAACCTGGTTATGTGCCCTGACTGGGGAATTGAACCAGTGACCTTTGGATTTGCAAGCTGGCACCAATCCACTGAGTCATACCACCCAGGGCTGTAACAGCTTTTAAGAGCAAAAAATATCTCATTTGAAATTAATGAAATTTATAAAGATCTCTCAGCTAAATGCAAATAATATAACAATTTTTTTGTAAAATGAACAGGATGGAAGTCAATATAATGCTGAAGAAAGTTCAGAGGATAAAGGTACCTTGTCAAAAAGAAAATACCCTTTGTTAATGGTGTTTAGTGATGATGAAGAAAACATTATTTAATACATATTGATATGTTACACTTTTGGTGAAAATAGCTTTAAAAGATATTTCTTAAAGTTTGGAACCTAATTCCCCTTTTTGTATTAGTTCCTTGTTTTGTATAACATGGATTCACATAATGGCATTTTTATTGGAGATTTCCTGTTCTTTCATTTGGGGCCTGTTTCTTTGTTTCCCCATTCTCACTGTCTCTTTGTGTTTGTTTCTATGTATTAAATAGAACTTGTGACTTCCAGACTTGCTGGGGTAGCCTCCTGCAGTAAGTGTCCTGTGGGACCCAGTGGTGCACTCTTCTTGTCCAGCAGAGTTAGGGGCTCTAGGAATGGCCAGTGTTTGAGTTGTGTGGGACCTCCTATTATAATAGGCCCTTGATTGCTGTTGTCCTGTTCATGAGATATCTCGACCCTCAGGCTGGTTGTCTGTGAGGCTCAACATATTGTTATAGAAGTGCTAACCAAACCAAACCAAACCAAAAAACAATTCAATAGAAAAAAAAGAAACAAACACCAACAATAAAAAGAATCAGAAATGAAAGAAAAATCAAAAGAAAAAAAAAGAAGAAAAAGTTTCTAGTAGACCAGTGGATGGGGTCTCCAGATCCCAGAGGTTGGGTCTATCTCAGGTCTTGCCCTTAGAATCTTCCCACTCTGAGTTGCTGTCCCTTCCCCACTCAAATCTGCTCAGTGGGGGAAACCAGGACCTGGTAGAGGCGATTCAAACAGACTGGAGAGTAGAACCGTCATTGTATAGGAGGCAGGGGTGGGTACTTGCTCTCCATCCTCTGACTGCGCATGTTGAACTCACTGGGGATCTTGGCTCTGTTTCCCTACATTGTAGTCACAGTGCCTAGCCCTTGCCCTTCTGACTCACAGATAAAAATTGGCCTAGGAGATGCAGTCACAAAAACCCAGCTGTGTGTGTCTCGCTGGCACTTCCACACTGCCCACTCAAGCAGGAGATCAAAAAAAGAAAGGGAGGGAGGGAGGCAGGAGAGAGAGAGAGAGAGAGAGAGAGAGAGAGAGAGAGAGAGAGAGAGCGCAAGTAAGAGTGAGGAAGGGAGGGAGGATGGATGGATCTCTCCATGCAGTCGGACACAGCAATGGCTGACCAAAACTCCCAGCTCCTACCAGTCTCAGAGACAAATGCCACCCCACAGCAGTCTGAGCAGAGCAGAGACAAATTTCCAACCCAGCACCACCATATTCCTTTGCACCAGGGTTGACCCAGTGTCACCCTATTTGGAGGGAGAGCCATCCCCCGATGCTTGATGTGGGCAAGGACTGTCTTCTTCCTCAAGCCTCACTGCTCAGACTCTAACTGGCTCTCTGCCCAAAGTACTTTGAGAGAACAGAGGGCCCTTCAAATTTACCACTGGGTGTATGGATCAGACCCCTCTTTTGTACCCTCCATGCTGGTTCATGGCTCCTCCAGCAGTCAGGGATAGGACAAACTTCCCAGGCTAATGTAACAATGGGCTCTCTCCTTTCCTGGGATGGTGCACTCAAGAGTCTCCCAAGTGGATCGAGTCCCCATTGCCTCTCATCACTCAATGCTATACGAGCTCCCCTCCCCATTCCTTGTTGCTCTAGTTTGGAGGCCCCTGCATGTAGCAGAGACCCCACAATCCCAGGGTAATAGAGTTCTTCTACCATAGTATCCCCAAGCTTCTCAGTCTCCGTGTTTGTGTGAGGGGGCTCGTCTTGTCCTTGCTTCTTCCCGTCTTCTTCCATGTTCCTGGTTCATAAATTTCCAAATCAACTACACTTCAACTGTGTTTTGTTTTTCATAAATGAATACTCTGCAGTTTATCTACAAGTCCAATCTAGGTCAGGAAGGAAGTAAACAGACCATCCAGCCAAGTCTGCAGCCTTCTTGAAACCTCTCCCCATTATTTCAATGCACACTATAGTAGTTTTAGATAAAAGAATTAAGCATTTCACTAAAGTTGAAAAATACCTATAAAAATGGACCCACATATATTTGTAAATGTTAGTTTTGAAACTCCTAACAAATATCATGACAGAACTTGATTTGAAGCTATCATGTAAAAAACCAATAGATAAAAACCATTAGCTATGATTCTGTGGCCTAATACAAGTAGCATAAATAATCCTGTTAACAATTACAAATCATTATAAAATATAATTTCAGATTGTCATAGGGTCTGTGTTTTGTATCTCTTGACTGAATATATAGGCTTTGCCTCCAGATTTATGCTTCAGGACATTATGTCACTTGCTCTATCTTGCTAGGACCCACCATAATTCTTTTAAAATTCTGTAATACAAACATTTGTTATGTTGGTTACATTTTGTTGACTCCTGAATATATATATATATATATATATATATATATATATATATACACACACACACACACATACGTGTGTGTGTGTATGTGTGTGTGTGTATGTATGTATGTATGTATATATGAGATCTATTTGCCAAAGTATTTGTCTTCAATGTTTAAACAATGATTATATTGAAGAGCTAATTACCTAATCTACAATTAGAAGCTATTATAATTTACCACACACACACAAAAAAACCCCTCAGCATGGGTTCACTAAAATAGAGAAGAAAGTAGAAGATAATAGGCATAATATGTTGTGTTCATTTCTCCCCCATCCCCACCTTCAACTCCAAATAAAAGAAAGGCACCAATCTATTTTCCTAAGGAGACCTTGATATCTGTGTACCGGAGACCTTGATAACTTCCTAGCAAAGTTTAATAAAACCAAAGCACCTCTGGAAGCTTGCAGACTAAGGACAAGGCCAAAATGAGAAGCAAAATTAGGCTTGGTTTCCATGGGACACACTGTTCTCTCCTCTCTATCTTGGCACTTGAAGCTCACTCTTGAGCTCGTTTCTAGATCTTTCTCACCCATGATACTGTGAGCTCTTAGAGGGAAGAGGCCATATTTGTAAAATTTATCACAATATTCCCAGTGCCTAACCAATACCTAAAAAGAAGATGGCTGCTCAATAATATCTTTCACTATTACAATGTTCTTGTTTTTATTATTTTTTAAACTTTTTTAAAGATTGTATTTATTATTTTTAGAGAGAAGGGGAAGGAGGGAGGAAGAAAGGGAGAGAAACATCAAATGTGTGGTTGCCTTTCACCTGCCTCCAGCTGGGGACCTGGCTGGAGACCTGGTTTTGCAATCTGGTTATGTGCACTGACTGGGGGATCGAACCAGCAACCTTTGGGTTCACAGGCCAGTGCCAATCCACTGAGCCACCCCAGCCAGGGCTATTATTTTTATTATAGCAACAAAACCACCACTATTTTGAGTATTTGTTAAATGCCAAGAATTTTACATACATTATTTTAGTAAATTCAACTCTTATGACAACCCTGAGTCATGGGTATTATCTTCATTTTTCCAAAAAGGAAGCTGAGGCTGTAAAGTGATGGGAGGCAAAAACTGAGTCAGTAAAAGAAAATGAATGAATAAGCTCCAAAGAGTACTGAAGCCCAGTAGGGACTTTTCTGTCAGTTTCTGTTAGTTTATAACCCTTCTTTCTCCTTTTGCTCTCCTCCCATCAGTGGTTCTCCACCTTGGAGCACTTTTTAATGTTGAGGAAAGGAGAGGAAGGGAGAAAGAAATAGAAAAAAGGAAATAAATTCAAGTGCATGCACAACATTACAGAGATTCTCATTCAGTATTCTGGAGTGAAGGAGACCAATAAAACTGGGAAGTATTTTTAAACACTTCCTAAACTGCATTACTGTATTATCAACATTACCTAACATGTCTCTCCCATGAAGAGACAACCACTATTTACTGAGCACTTATTACATTCCAGACATTTCTCACATACTTACATATCTCATCTAATCCTAATAAACCTGCAAGATATGCATTTTTTTTTTCTGACGGAGAAGCTGAATAATTGCTCAGTGAAAATCCATCTATCCATCACCCAGACTACGGCATTTTACTAAATTTGTATTATGCTTATCTACCAATCCATCTAATGTTTTATGCATTTCAAAGTAAGTTGCAAATAAAAGAGAGTCATACTAAAACTTCACTTTATAAATGAAAAGAGACAAAGCTAAAATAAATTAATACCTTCCAAAGAGCCAGAGCTCAAACTCAGGTCTAACTAGATACAAACTGGCTCAAACTTAAATGTATGCTGTATATACTGTTTAACATTGAAAACATTGCTTACTTAAAGAAAATTATCACTGTGCATGATGCCCACTTTCATATTTTCACATTTTTAAAGAACACTTCATCTATAAAGTCACAGCTTATTTAAGCCTATTCTTAAACCTCAGATTCTGAATAATGAAATTTACCCTAAGAAGTAACTGATCCACAGCAGAGTTCCTTGGATAGACTTACATAATGACACCCAGGTTATTAATTAGAAAGAAAAAAGATGAAAACACACCAGCACCACAAATAGTGACAGACAAGGGGGATAGAAACTACAAAGAAGTTTTGCTAATTATAATTGGATTGAAGAAGAACCATTGCCTGGGCTAAACTCCAAGCTCTCCCTAGGGATCACCCCACAAAATGGAAACTGAAAGGAGATGTACATTTCACACTTTCCCCATAATATCTGCCCTCAGTTGAGTTATCAAGGGTCTGTAACAACCAGCAAATTGATCAGGCATTGCTTGTTTTAGCCCTGTAAGTTTTCTACAGCAATTTAGAGAACAACAGCCATTTTTTTTAAGTAGCAGGAGTGAGAATACAGAATGGAGATGAAAAAGAGGGAACTAAATGACCCCTTTGACATTCTGGGAAGTATATCTCCCACAAATAAAGCCAAATTGCCAATAAAGAAGAAATTCCTTAAAAAGCTGGTATGATCCTATTTTGGTGAAATAAATACTACAATGTACATGCACAGAAAAATGTCTGAAAAATATTAAAGGTTTTGTTTGTGAGAGGTAGGATAATTTCAACTTTCTACTTTTCTGCATTTTTACTTATTTATTTTTAAAAGATTTTATTTATTATAAAATAATAAATAAAAGGGAGGGGAAGGGAGGGAGGCAGACAGAGAGAGAGAAACATCAATGTATGGTTGCCTTTCACCTGACTCCAGCTACAGACCTGGCTGGAGACCTGGCTTGTAACCTGGTTATGTGTCCTGACTGGGAATCAAACCAGTGACCTTTGGATTCACAGGCCGGAGCCTATCCATTGAGCCACCACCCAGGGTACTTTTCTGCATTTTAAAATTTATAAGAAGTAAAGTTATTTTGTTAAATCTGTTGTCATAAGAGGAAATAAAATAACCATACCAAGACATATAAAAGATGTATACCAAAATTTTCACTTAGGAGGAAAACAAATCCCACCTATAAACACTTAGGAGGAAAAAGGAACCAAAAATCCAACTGGCTTTCAATTTCTCTTCTGCAGCATTAACTACAAGTCAACAGAACAAGGGAAAAAAAGATTGTCAACTGTTATTTTTTTCCTATCTAGTCAAATTATATTTAATCTGTGAATATACTAGGTCTGCTCTGAAAGTAGCAAGCCAATGTCAATATAATTAAAAGTTTGTACAGCTTATACTTTCAGGATAGACCTCGCATATGAAAGGTAAGTTTCAGATACCCAAAGAATCAAAAATAGCACACCGAAGTAACCTTAAAAAATTACACAAAACCATTTTCTAAACTACAGAGTCACTTAGCAAAACTTAAGAATCAAAAAGAATAAAGTTGTGGTATAAAAACTGGTACTGCCCTGGCTGGTATGGCTCAGCGGATTGAGTGCCAGCCTGCGAACCAAAGGGTTGCAAGTAAGATTCTCAATCTAGGCACATGTCTGAGTTGCTGGCCAGGTCCCCAGTTGGGGGGCACACAAGCAGCAACCACACATTGATGTTTCTCTTCCTCTCTTTCTTTGTCCCTTCTTTCTAAAAATAAATGAAATCTATTAAAAAATGAAATAAAAATTAAAACTGGTGCTATATACTAAAACCAGCAATCAGTATTGTCCATATTGTTTAAAATGTTTCTAAATCAACAGTACACATATAAACTGAGAATGTAACATGTAAAGTATAAAATAAAAAACACCTTTCATACTATCCCTCCAAAACAACTGTTTTACTTTCCCTTAAATATCTTATAATAGTAACTCACAAATAATTAGTCTCTGAACCTCATTCCACCGATCTCCCAAATTGAAGATTTCAACTGTGCTGCTGCTATTTCAGAGGTTGGTTCCTACTTGAAAAATGAGATCAGTAAGAAAGGTTCCCATTCCTTCAGTATCATCAAGGCTTTAACTAATTTACATTACAAAAGGAAGAATGTTGAATAATGTCCCTGTAAATCAATCCAAAAGACTAATGTTCTCAGACATTATAAAGCTATACTAAGAACATGTGCCTTTTGGAAATATTTTTTTGACAATGTTTATCAAACATCTAATATATCAATTTTTCTTCAATTAGAGTAAATTAATTGCACATACAAACACTATTGTACTAAACAGCATTTTTACATAAATGGCCTAATACCATAGAAGCCAGAATCACTCTATCTAGAGAGACCAGACAGAAATTTACTTATTTATTTTAAAAAAGGATTTTATTTATTATTTTTAGAGAGAAGGGAAGGGAGAGAGGCAGAGAGGAAGAGTGACATCAATGTATGGTTGCCTTTCATCTGCTTCCAGCTACAGACCTGGCTTGCAGCCTTGTCATGTGCCCTGGCTGGGGAATTGAACCAGCAACCCTTGGGTCCGCAGGCTAGCACCTTGTCCACTGTGCCACCAGACAGGGCTACCAGACATAAATTTAATTCTCAATTTTTACACAAAGATTTTCATTTAATGGAATTAACTACTTTATAGGGGAAGTTACAGTGAAGATTAAATAAGGTGATGTTGCCTGGTTCTCAATGTTAGCTCCCTAAATGTAAGATTTATTCCTTTAGAATATCTCAGAAAAGTGGTTGTATGATATATTAAAACTGTCTTTATGAGAATAAACTTGTTTTAGTCATATCTACACACAGTAGGCCCATGGATGTTTCTCAAAAAAAAAAAAAAAAAAGAACAGAGATTCTTTTGCCAATTAATGTCAGCATTATACACATCAACAAAGTCCATTCTTCATATAATTTCTGTACTGTCTTAAAAACAGTAGAATAGAAAAATAACCAGAGACAAAGTAAATATCTCAAAGGCACTGGTATCTTCAGTAACTATCTTTATGGGTCTTAAACATACTCTGGTTAGAATTAAAAATCATCAGGTATGAAGTGTAAAGATATTAATTACTTAACTGGTTAAGAAAGTGGAGCTAAAAATTATTTCACTGAGATCAGCTATGAAACAGTAGTAAATAAGAAATGCTAATAAAAACCATAATTTCCAGAGTAATCTTAAAATACTCAACTCGGCTATGCTAATATGTAGATTTATCTGTGAAAACAATACATGATAACATTTTTTTGACTCCTGATGCATTTGAAGTCTGATATCTAAACAATCCATCCTGTCAGCGCTTCTAAAAAACACTATCAATGAAAACCTGAAGGAAACCCTTGCTCCTATTGTGAAAACTAAATGTTAGCAACAACAAAAATCAGTCACCTTTCCCTTATAGTGTAAATCCACATTATTCATGCAGATAAAACAATTCTAAGAGACTGAATTAATATGGTAACAAGGAACACATATATCCACTCTACATTAAACTAAAAGAGAATGCTATCCACAAACCATAAATGATGGAGAATTTCCAAAGGAACAGAAACCATTAGATGACATCCATAGGGAAACAGAATCTATGGAAAAACTAAAACTTAGAAAAAGGCAAGCACCAAACTAACAAAGATATGAGGTATTTGGAACAATGAACTTTAGGTAGGCACTTAATGATGCCCTACAATCATACTACCATTCATTCTACCATTCCCCTAGAAAACAACTTTATACCTTCACCTCTTTCCTCAAACTTTTCTTTTTTTGTAATTAAAAAAAAAAAGATTTTATTTATTATATTTCAGAGAGAGGGGAAGGGAGAGAGGCAGAGAGGGAGAGAATCATCAATGTATGGTTGCCTTTCACCTGTCTCCAGCCATGGACCTGGCTGGAGACCTGGCTTTGCAATCTGGTTATGTGGCCTGGCTGGGAATCGAACCAGTGCCTATCCACTGTGCCACCAGCCAGGGCTGTGTATGTTCTTGATTACGTTGTTACAGTTGTCCCAATTTCTTTTCCCTTTGCTCCCCACCACCCAGTTACCCTCTACCCTCCAATAATCCCACCCCCCCTTAGTTCATGTCCATGGGTCACGCACATCAGTTCTTTGGCTTCACCCTTTCCTGTACTGTCCTTAACATCCTCCTGTCTAATTTAAGCCTACCAACTATGCTTCTTAAATTCCTGCACCTTTTCCCCATTTCTCCCCTTTCACCCTCCCAGCTGATAACCTTCCAAATGAACTCCATACCTATGATTCTGTTCCTCTCCTGGTTGTCCCTCAAATTTTCCATACCCACTTCCTCCCCCAAACTCATGCTCAGAAGATGAACCTACATCTATTTCAATGACAAAATAAAAAGCAACAAAGAAGATAATTTCCATAAGCTCCCACTACCACATCTGCTCACCGAGTAGCATTTGTGTCTCTGCCTGTATTATGGAAAAACCTGACTGGGCTCCTATGCTAAGGCCAACCCCTCTATGTAGAAACTAAATTTTAGCTCCTCTCACCTACTCAAGGACATCACTCCAGTAATTCTCCTTTCTCCTATCTTCTATCTCTCACTCCTACGTCATCCCTGTTATAAATATGAGATTGTGTTCCCATTAAAACAACTTCTCAACCAGAGCTTGTTCAGATATGACTATTTATGAAGCTGGGGAGGGGAAGATTAGGATAGGCCTGGAACATCTTATGTAAGATAAGTTCAAAACATGATGGGGACATGTCAAAGGGACAAAGCAACCAGCTTGAAGAGGATCCCATTGGCCAAATCTCAGATTGTTGGCATATCAAAATAAATAATGACACCAGTTAATTATAACCCATAGAATAAACATATCATTTTATTTAAGTAAATAAATATAAATAAATAAGGAAGAATGGAAAGCTCTATTACAAATAATATGTAAATATAGGATATGAAAATCACCATTTGAGCCCGAGCTGGTGGCTCAGTGGATAAGGAGCCGGCCTGTGAACCCAAAGGTCGCTGGTTTGATTCCCCAGCCAGGGCACATAATGAGGTTGCAAGCCAGGTCCCCAGCCAGGTCCTTAGCTAGAGGCAGGTAAAAGGCAACCATACATTTATGTCTCTCTCATTCTCTGCCTCTCTTCCCTCCCTTCCCCTCTCTCTGAAAATAAAATCTTAAAGAAAAAGAGCCTCCCAACCCACCCCCAAAGAAAGAAAATCACCATTTGGCAATCACTAAAGTAATCATTGTTACAGGCAAGAATTCTAAATGGCTGCAAAAATTATGGGTAAACATTTTATAATAAAAAAAATTATGATAAACATAGTCTCAAAGCAATGCTCCACAAATTACTTAACTACAAATTGAAACATAGTAAGTTTTCAGCAGAAAAACCTGGTAGACATCACCTTCACCCAGTGATCTAAATTAATATCACTACTAAGAATGAACACCATGTACCTCCTGATATGAGCATTGAAAAGAACATGCATGGCTTTTTATAGGATTCCTGCAACAAATGCATAACCTGAATCTAATATGTGGACACATCAGACCAGCCTATTTTGAATAATACTCTACAATATTACTGGCTTATACTCATCAAAAACATCAAAGTCACAGAAGACAAAGGCTTTAAAAAATTGTTCCAGATTTGAAGACACTATTAGAGAAGCATAACAATAAAATGAAACCATTTATCTTGGTACTGCTAATGACAAAAGATCTCATTACTACTGCAGGCATTCTCAAGATGTGAGTCCAGGCACCATTAATCTAAAAGTCACAAGGCTTACACATTTTATTTAAGAATGCTCCACTACAGTCCTGGCTGGTGTGGCTCAGTGGATTGAGTGCTGGCCTGTGAACCAAAGGTTACTGGTTCAATTCCCAGTTGGGGCAAATGCCTAGGTTGCTGGCCAAGTTCCCTGTTGGGGGCGTGCAAGAAGCAACTACACAATGATGTTTCTCTTCCTCTCTTTCTCCCTCTCTTCCCATTGCTCAATAAATAAATAAATAAATCTTTTAAATAAATACATGAAGAAGTAAACAACAACAGTAAGCCATATAACAGAATACTATTCAACAATTAGTAGTAGTAAGCAACTACTGATACAGATAGCAACTTGAATGGATCTCAAGTCAATCTCAAAAGGATACATATTGTATGATTCTATTTATATAACATTCTTGAAAGGACAATAGATCAGTGATTGTCAGGGGCTAGAAAGGGGGTGACTATAAATAGATAGCTGAAAGGAGTTTTGGGGGACTGATGTAATAGTTCTATATTCTGATTTTGGTGATTATTATATAAATCTATGTATGAAATAAATTCATTGAACTATAAATACAAAAAATAAGTGAATGCATGTGAAAACTGGTGAAAGCCAAATAAGGTTAATAGCATTGTACATTGTCAATTTCCTCATTTTGATGATTGTTATATATATGGGAAAGCTGAGTGAAGGGTACGTAGGATCTCTCTGTACTATTTCGGCAAGCTCTGTGAGTCTAAAATCATTTAAAAATAAAAAGTTAAAATAAGTAAACATATGAAGACATATTCATCATCTCTAGTAATCAGGAAGGGCAAATTAAAACTATATGATTTTTCACTCATCAGCCTATCAAAAAACATCCAAACTGTCAAATATTGACAGTAAGATTATACCACTGGATGATGAAAATTTAAATTGGTCTAGTCCCTTGGGAAAGCAATTTGGTAATATGTATTAAAATTTTAAAATGTGTAGAACCTATGGTCCATTATTTTAAAAGGTTTTATTTATTATTTTCAGAGAAAAGGGCAGGGAGGGAGGAAGACAGGGAGAGAAGCATCAATGTATGTTTGCCTTTCACCTGCCTCCAACTAAGGACCTAGCTGGAGACCTGGCTTGCAACCAACCTGGTTATGTGCCCTCACTGGGGATTGAATCAGCGACCTGTGCGTTCGCAGGTTGGCACCAATCCACTAAGCCATACCAGCTAGGGCATGGTCCAGTATTTTTACCCCAGAGTTTCTGCTACCATGATCTACTATTGTAACATTAGTTTAAATAGCAAAATATTGGAAACAGCCAAAATGTCCATCAGTAGGAGGAAAAGCTAAATAAACTGCAGTGTGTTCTTACAAAAGAATACTATGGTGCTCGCTTTGGCAGCACATATACTAAAATTGGAACTAAAATTGGAGAGAAGATTAGCATGGCCCCTGTGCAAATATGACATGCAAATTCGTGATGTGTTCCATATTTTTGTTGAGCATCAAAAAATAGTAAAAGGAACACTATGGGGTAATTACATAAAATCAAGTATATCTTTATGTAATAAGAGATATATTTCCAAGATACATAAATGAGTAAAATAAATTACAAAGTGACATACATGGTAGGTAGGATCTCTTCATGTGCTTAAAGACAAACACCAAACCATAAAATACTGTATGGCCTAAGGGTACCCAGAAAAAAAAAGTCTGGAAGCATATACACCAAACTGATAACAGAAGACAACAGGACATAAGGAGAGAAGGAGTCAAATAAGACTTCTCTGCATTATTTTAACTTTTTGCCATTGCCTATGTAATTAAATTAATGAGATTTTTTCAATAATGCAAATATTATGACAGAGAATCAAAGTAATACTCAAACGCTGTATTGAGTAGGGATAAAACTGCATAGAAAAATGCTGAGGTTTGGTATTTCTCTCGAGAGGGTGAAAATGAAACCTTCTAAACTAATGTTTGATTAGACTACAATGTCAACTGAAAAGGAATCAATCTCAACAATCAAAAGACTAATGCACTAGTACTAACACAACACAGAACAGGAGGTTAAAAATGCTGACCTGAGCAGCAGATTAAAAAAAAAAAAATCAGAGTAAGTGATTTTCCATATTGGACAAAATAAGCAAAACCACCATCAACACATCTGAACTCATGATTCTCTTTCTGTCTCTAATATGCACTAGTCCATTGCTACATGAGGAAATAAAATGGAGAAATACGAACATATCTTAAGTTGTTTAAAAGTCCTGATTAGGCAACAAGAACGACAAACATCAACAAAGGATCCTTTTCTCATTGACAGCAGTCTGATAGTAATATCAATAGCCATTGTTATTTATTAATTTATTCAACAAAAATGTTAACCAGCAACTATTTGTGTCAAACACTGTGCTAGGTACCAGAAATAGAGATAAACCAGGTACAAATCTTGCTGTAAAGAATTTTCAGTTTTACTGGGGACACAGACACAAAATATAAGCACAAGTTGCTATTTGACTGAGCTCAGGAACCCTCTCCTCTTTGCCCGGGAAGAGAAAAAAAACACATGAGAAATTCACTCCATTCCTTTGTCATCTGTTCTTCAGGGTTTACTGATGGACATATACTGGTTACCCAATTAAGTCAGGGATGATAATTTGCAACAATAAAAATTAGGAAACAAAGGTTCTACTTCTGGTAAGGATCCCATCATATCAACCCCTGTAGATACCGACAAAATGTGCTGGACAAATGTTTTTTAAAAACCTGCCTGAAGGCACAAGAAAGCAAACAAAAGCAGGTAGGAACTGGTATGAAGTTGCCACTTGGACAGTGGAGGTGTTTACCAATTTTAGGTTTTTCCCCTGGGGGAAAACTTTTTTTTTTTAAATAAAGATTTTATTATTTCCAGAGAAAGAGGAAGGGAGAGAGGCAGAGCGGGAGAGAAACATCAATGTATGGTTGCCTTTCACCTGCCTCCAGCTACAGATCTGGCTGGAGATCTGGCTTGCAACCCGGTTACGTGTCCTGGCTGGGGAATCGAACCAGTGATATTTGGGTTCGCAGGGCGGTGCCTTATCCACTGTGCTACCACAGCCAGGGCGGAAAACTTTATAAAAGCTAAAACTCAGAAGAAAGCCCATATTTTTATAAGATTGAAGAAAAAGAGGAAGCATTTTGGTAGTATAGAGCCTTCTAGAAAGCTCATGGTGCTCCACCATGCAGTAGAGAAAGGCATCTTCTGACCCTTTAATCAAGGGCAGAAGGCAACACAGGGCATTATGTCCCAAACCTCTAACCGGTGGTAAAAAGCCATGCAGACCCCACAACTGCTGACTTTCTACCAAGCAGTAGATGGAGGCCAGGTAGTATTTTTAGTGCTTCCATACCACTACTCCCCATATTTAACACTTGAAAACCCAGAGGAGCACCTCCACTCCTGCAGGAAGCACCAATAGTATCCAGTGAGTGCATAGCCAGAGCCAGAAGACAGAGCTGAGCTCAGAAAAACTAAACTAGCATTAGAACCACAGCCCACAAAGCAGGATAGAATCTACACACTAAATTTAACAGGGCAAATGTCTGCTAAAATGGATTTAAATATGATTTTAAAAGTCTCTAACGGTATCTAGAATGTTCAGGATACAATACAAAAGTCACTTGTCATTCCAAGAACGAGAACAATCACAACTCAAATGACGAAAGAAAATCAACTCACACTAATGTCAAGATAATTCAGATGTTGGAATTATCTGACAAGGATTATACAGCAACCATTAGAAAAAAGACTCAGTGAGCAATTATTTATCTGGAAACAAATGAAAAACTGAAATTAGAAGAGAGGGGAAACGGGATGAATGAAATACAACAACAATAAAATAAAATTAAAAAAAAAAAAAAAAAAACTATACAGGTCCCTTGCTGGTGTGACTCTGTGGACTGAGTGCTAGCCTATGAACCAAAGGGTTGTCAGTTCAATTCCCAGTCAGGGCACATGCCTAGGTTGCCTACCAGCCAGGTCCCCATTTGGGGTGCATGAGAGGCAACCATGCATTGATGTTTTTTTCAAACCATACTAGAATAATTAAACTGAAAACTATAACAACATAAATTAACCAACCACATGGGTTAAATAGTAGACTGGGAATGAAAGAAAGTAGGACTGGTAAACTTGACAATAAATTAATATATTTTTTACTCAGTTTGAACAAGAGACTGAACAAAGCCTCTTCAACTTGGGAACAACAGAAAAAGGTTGAAAATTCATATAATTGGAGCCTTGGAAGGAAGCAAGCAACAATGTGGAGCAGAAAAAAAATATTCAACGAAATAATGGCTGAAAACCCCCAAATTTGGCTAGACATAAAACATTCATAAAGCTGAGCAAACTTTAAACAGAATAAATCCAAAGAAATCCATGGCAAGATATAGCACAATTAAACTTCTGAAAATCAAATTTTAACAGCAACTAGGTAGTCACAACATATAACTGATAGGGAAATACTAATTTGAATGACAGCAAATTTCTCATCTGAAAACACAGAGGCCAGACAGAAGTGGCAAAACATTTTTCAAGTTCTGAAAGAAAATAACTCATGAATTCTATATCAATTAAAATACATACTAAGAAATCAATGAAAAAGAAAAGATATACTCAGAAATAGGAAAACTAGAATAATCTGTTGCTATCAGATTTATTCTTAAAGAATGACTAAAGGAGGCATTTGAAAAAGAAAGGAAACAACAGAAAGAGGCTTGGAATTTCAGAAAGGAAAAGAAAATGGAATGGATAAAATGTAGTAGACTATTTTCCTTATACATTTCTTAAACCATATTTAATGATTAAGAGAAAATTCATAACAATCCTTACAAAAGGGGATCCAAAATACCTCAGAATTTACATATAAAAAATCATGTATTTATTCTTAAGACTATACTTTCTGGGATCATTTCTATAGTTCGTTATTCTTACATGTTTAAACTTCAATCACCATCAAAGTACTTTCCATCTGATGCTATATACCCATGAAGACATTTTTCCACTGCTCAAAACAGTTTTTGAACTCAACGATTTTGATGTCTTTTAGTGCTTCTGCCATTTTTTTGTTTTACCTCTTCTACGTTGGCAAAATGTTTCCCTTTGAGGAATTTTTTCATCCAGGGAAGCTTGGGTAGGGAGGGTGGGGAGCTGGGGTCATTCTATTTTTGATAAAAAACTACGTAACACTCAGCGTGGTACGGGCAGGTATCCTCCTAAATCACCCATCATGAAATGGGCAAACGCACTGAAAGAGTCTTCGAAATAAAATTCACTGAAGCCAAACACAGCTCCTCACAACATAGCCAGCAGGCACACTAATACAGATGGGTTCCTAAAACACTCACCTGGCGAGGGAAGCCTGTACTACAAAGGGCCTGCCCTCCAGAAGATAATTCCATTCTTGGGTGTGCCCCTTCATGTGGTGGTGTATAACATATGTAGAAGCAATACTTGGAACAAATATGTTTTAAAGGTGGAAAGAATAAAGAGATAAAGTGAAAGTAAAGTTTCAATATTTAAATTGAAGTGGTAAGATGTCCATACCGATAGAGTATGGTAAGTTATACCTAGAGCAACCACTAAATGAACTATACAACACAATTACTCAAAACAGTATAGCTATAACAAGAAGGAATCCTAAAAAACTTGCAAGTAGCTCACCTGAAATCAAAAAAAGGAAAAAAAAAAAAAAAAAGAAACAGAGGAAAGAGAAACATAGGAATAAACAAAAAGCGAATACTAAATTGACAGACTTAGTCCTAAGATATCAATGATTATTTAAAATGTAAATGGTCTAAATATACCAATTAACAGGAAGGTATATTGGTAGAGTAGATAAAAACCAACTAGATTCTTTCTAACAAAAAATCTTACTCCAAACACAAGATAAAAAAGTTCAGCCCTGGCTGGTAGCACAGTGGTTAAGGCACCGGCCTGAGAACCTAAAGGTCGCAGGTTCGATTCCCCAGCCAGGGCACATAACCAGGTTGCAAACCAGGTCTCCAGTCAGGTCTGTGGCTGGAGGCAGGTGAAACACAACTATACATTAATGTTTCTCTCCCTCTCTGCCTCTCTCCCTTCCCCTCTTTCTAAAATAATGAAATAAAATCTTTAAAAAAAAAGTTCAGAGTAGGACAGAAAAAGATATGCTAACATTAATAAAAAGAAGGCAGGAGTATATCTGTAATATTAGATAATGTAGACTTCAGAGAAAAGAAAATTACTGATGATGAAGAGGAACATAATATAATGATAAAAATTAGATCAACCCACCAAAACACACAGCATCCTAAATGTGGATGCATCAAACAAAAGACCTTCAAACAAGTGGGAAAAAAAAAACTGACCTAAATGGAGAAATATATAAATCCACAATTATAGTAAGGAGCTTCAACCCTATTCTCAGCAATTGGTAGAACCTCTAGACTGAAAATTAGCAAACATATAGAAGAACTGAACTATTAACTAATATCTCTCATGAACTTAAGATTGAAAAAAAATCCTCAAAAAAATTAGTAAATTGAATACAACCATAAATACAAAGAATAATGGACATGGACAACAGGTGGGATTGACTTTGGGGGGAATGGGTGGGTGGGGAGGGGGACAGAGGGGAGCAAAAAGGGGATGGATGTAATGTAACAACAATAAAATTTTTTAAAAAATACAAAGAATAATATATTACGACCAAATGGGTTTATTCCAAGGATGCAAAGGTGTTTTAACATTCAAAATCAATCAATGTAATCTGCTTATTAATAGGTAAAATAAAAATCATATGATCATATTAATTAAATGCATAAAAGGCATTTCTCTAGGAGTCAGGAGTAGTGGGGCACCACCTCAATTTGATAAAAGGCATGTATGAAAAATCTATATGTTCTATCATACCTAATGGTGAAAGACGTACTGTTTTCCCCTAAGACTGAGAACAAAGTAAGCATATTCATTCTTACCACTCTTTTTCTACATAGTAATAGAAATTCTAGTCAGCACAATAAAAGAAAATTAAGAACTAAACTGTCTGCTTTAGAAATTGCATGATTGTCAACATGAAGATATCCCAGGCATTCTATCTCACACACACACACACACACACACACACACACACACACAAAACACTCCTAGAACTAGCAAGTTCAACAAGATCATAGGACACACACACATACACACCAACTACATTTCCATGTACTAACAATGAACATGTGGAAATTGAAATTTCATAATCCCTCCAAATAAAATTAAATACTTAGTGACAAATTTAGCTAATAAAAGCAATCAAAGTTGACCAAAATAAATGGAGAGACATACCGTCTTCGTGTACTGACTCAACATAGTCAAGATATCAATTCTCCCCACTTTATATATACAATGTAATTGTCATCAAAATTGATACAAATATGCCCCACTGATTTTTCACAAAGGTGTAAAAAAAAAAAAGAGTTCAACAAAAGAATAATATTATCAACCAATTGCATGGGACTAGAATAATTGTATACAGACAGGCAAAAGAAAGAAAAAGAAATGAAAAACCCTCAATCTAAACCTTGTACCTTATACAAATATTAAAAAATAATGTAGGTCACATAGATCATAAATGAAAGACCATAAAATTATAAACTTTAAAAACATAGCCCTTGCTGGTGTGGCGCAGTGGACTGGCTCTGGCCTGCGAGCGCCAAGAGTCGCTGGCTTGATTCCCAGCCAGGGCACATAACCAGGGTGCAAGCTAGGTCTCCAGCCAGGTCCTTAGCTGGAGGCCGGTGTAAGGCAACCATACTTTGATGCTTCTCTCCCTTTCGTCCTTCCTCCCTGCCCTTCTCTCTGAAAATAATGAATAAAATCTTTTAATAAAAAATAAAAAACAGAATAAAATCTCTAGGATCTAAGGTTAGGCAGAGCTAGACTTCATATCAAAGGCACAATCAATACAAAAAATTCAAAGTGAAATAAGCCAGTTGGTAAAAGGCAAATACCATATGATCTTACTTATAAGAGAAAGCTAATGAACAAAATAAATTAATGAGCAAAATGGAACCAGCAGCATGGAAACATGGAACAGATTGACGGCAGCCAGAGGGGAGGGTGGTGGGGGATAATAGTGGAAAGGAGAGGTAGGGACTAGTCAAAGAACATGTATGTATGATCCTTACCCATGGACAGTGGTGTGGGGATTGACTACGGGAGCAGGTGGTGGGCTAGGCAAAGAGAGGCAAAGGTGGAAATATAAGAAATATAAAAAAAGAAAACAATTCAAATTTTTGTGTCTTAATTTCTTGAAAAATATATGTTTATATAAGGCAAAAATATGACATTGCATTGTGTGGTTTATAATATATGTAGGCATAATACACGTATATACAACAACTATGGCTTAAAGCCTGGAAGGACTAAATGGCTGTTAGAGGGAATAAATAGTTGTTGCATGACTCTTATATTTTACATGATATAGTATTAAATACAATATTAAATATACATAAAAACAGAAGAATTAAGAACGTAAAATTAAATCCCTAGAACAACCACAACAAAAATTACTGAAAAGGGATACAACAAAATCTGGGGGGCCTAGGGTATGTTCAGTATCTTTATTATGGCACATATCTGTCAACTCATTGAACTGTATGTTATACATACACAAAAATTATTGTAAATAAATTATAGCTAAATAAAGCTGTTTTAACATGGAACAATCCACAGCTAACATCATACTTTATGGTTAAACACTGAAAGCTTTCCCACTAAAATCAGGAACAATATAAGGATGTCCTCCCTCACCACTTCTATTCAACATGACATTGAAAATTCTAGCAAAAGCAATGAGGAGAGAAAAAAAGAAAAGGAATCCAAATTGGAAAAATATTCAAACCATATAACCAGATTATATGATTTTTATACAGGAAATCCTGAAGAATTCCCCCCAAAATCTATTGATCTAATAAACTAATTTGGCAAAGTTTCAGAGTACAAGAGCAACACACAAATATAAACTGTACTTCTAGACATTAGCAATGAAGAATCCAAAAATGAAATTTAAAAAGATTCAACTTACAATAATATAAAATATATAATTTAGGAATAAATTTAACAAGATAAGCTTTTTATGCTGAAAAGTACAAAATGTTGCTACAAGAAATTAAAATGAAAGAAAAGCCATCCCATATTTATGGACTGGAAGACTTAGTATTTATAAAAAGAAAATACTACCCAAAGTAATATTCAGAGTTCATAAATCTTTATTAAATCCCAGCTGACCTTTAGGAAAAATATAACAAGATGACCCTAAAATCGTATGGAAATTCAAGTGATCAGGAAGAGACAACAGTCTTGAAAAAAGAAAACAAAATCAAAGATCTTATACTTCCATGGTCAAGTAATTTGCAACATGGGTGTCAAGTCTATTCAAAGGTCTTCAATAAATGCCACTAGGAAAACTGGATAGCAACATGATTGGAAACCTACCTCAAAGTTTACATTAAAAAACCTCAATAAATCAAAGATGTAAAACTTTAAAACTCTTAGAAGAAAACAGGAGAAAATTTACATCACCTTGGATTTAGGCAATGGTTTCTCAGATATAAATGCAAAAGCACAGTAAAGCAAACAGATAAAATATTTGCAAATCACATTATCTGATAAGGGTCTAGTATCTAGATTATATAAAGAACTCCTACAGCTCAACAATAAAAAGACCAGAAAAACATAAACAATAAAAAATGGGAAAGGATTTGAATACCTATTTCTCCTAAGAAGATTAAAGATACACAAAGGGTCTATAAGCATATGAAAAGATGCTCAATACATTAGCCTTCATGAAAATGCAAATAAACATCCCAATGAGATACCACTTCACACCCACTGGGATTCAACAATTACAAAGACAAATAACAAGTGTTGGTGAAGATGCCTGAGAAACTGGTGGAAATGTGTAATAATGTAGCTGCTTTGGGAAGTTTGGCAATTCATCAAAAAGTTAAACAGAGGGCTGTGATATGGCCCAGGATTTCACCACGGAAATGTTTACACAAAAACTTATACACAAATATTCACAGCAGCATTATTCATAACACCAAAAAGGCAGAATATACTCAAATATGATCAACTGACAAAAGGGTATACAAAATATACAATAACCTATTCAATGGAATATTATTTGGCAATAAGGAATAAAGTACTGATACATGCTACCACATAGATAAACATAATCGTAAGTGAAAGAAGCCAGAAAGGGCCATATACTACATGATTCCATTTGTGTCAAATGCCTAGAACAGGCAAATAAATAGACAGAAAGTAGGTAAGTGAAAGGCTAGAGGAGGTTTAAGGATCAAGAATGAAGAATGAGCCCTTGCTTACTGTGGCTCAGCGTTGCCTGACAGCCACTGATTAGATAGTTTGCTGGTTTGATTCCCAGGTCAGGACACACACCTGGATTGCAGGCCAGGTCCCTAACTGGGGGTGTGAAAGAGGCAATCAATGGATGTTTCAAATATTCTGGAATCAACTTGTGAATACACGAAAAACCACTTAATTGTATATTTTATTTTTTTAATTGTATATTTTAAAAGGGGGAATATTATAGTGTATTAATTATATTTGGATAAAAAATTTAGATAAATAAATTTGTATAGAAATTGTTAAAATATAAAAGCATATTTTGATAAAGGGCAATAGAAAAATTAAAACTGTACTCTTCAAAAAAATTTATCCAAATAATAATTAAAAAGAGGAGGCAAAGCTAAAACAATAAAATGGTATATGTAAATCTAGCCATATTAGTCATGTCATCATGTCACCATTTCAATAGATACAGAAAAAGCATTTGACAAAATTCAAGATTCACTCAAGATAAAATATTCTTAGCAAATTAGGAATAAAGGGAAATTCCTCATCTGATAAAGGGCATCTAGAAAATCCTACAGCTGACAACATACTTAATGGAATATTGAGCATTTTCTCCCTGATATTAGAAACAAGACAGAATGTCCAGTATCTTCTTTACTATTTAACATTGTACTGGAGTTTGTGACCAGTGAAATAAAGCAAGATTGGGAAAGAATAAGTAAAACTGCCTCTATTTGCAGATTATATAATCATGTACTTTAAAATCCTAAGGAATTAAAAAATAACAAAAACCAACATCAAATACATTGAACTTAGTCAAGTCACAGGAACAATACACAAGAAACAATTTTATATACAAATAGCAAAAAGCTAGAAAATAATTTAAAAAGCAATTTCATTTAAAAGTATTGTCAAGATATATAGCATTCAGAAATGTTTACCAAAAGATGCCTCTCCATACACATGCAAAAAAAAAAAAAAAAAAGTGCTAAAACCTCCATACTACGAAACATTACTGAGAAATTAAAACAAATAAATGGACAAATATGCCATGTTCCTGGATTAGAAGATTCAGTACTGTTACAATATTATTTCTCCTCCATATTAAAATTCCACCAGACAATTTTGTAGAAATTGTCCGTCCGGTTCTAAGATCTACATTGAAATGCAAAGGACCTAGAATATCCAAAGAAATCTTGAAAAAGCAAAACAAAATAGAAAGATCTGTACTACCTAACCTCAAGACATACAATAAAGCTACAGTAATCCAGACATTGTGGTACTGGCTTACAGACTGACAAACAGATCAATGCAACAGGATATACAGCCTAGAAAAAGATCCACATTTATATGGTTATTTTACTGTTGACAAAGGTGCCAAAACAACTGGATGGAAAAAAGGGAAATCTTTTCAATAAATAGAGCTTGAACAATGGGATGTTCATATGGAGAGAGAGAAAAAAACAAAAAACATTTGATCCCCTACCTCATAAACCTAAAACCATAAAACAGGAGAGTATATCTTTGTCATGTGAGTGTAGCCAAAGGTTTCTGAAACCATAGAAAGCCAGTAACCACAACAGAATTTACTAGATGAACTAGATTTCACTGAAGCAGGATAGTAAGAAGCTAGGAAAGCTCCTTGGCAAGTTGAATAGGAAAACAGACAGGCAGATGGTCACCTGCCTAGAGATGATAACATCTAGGCCTCAGTTGTATTTCAGCTCTAGGATAAGCTACAATGACTGTTGGCCCCCTCCCTGTCACTGACCAATTAGTGGAGACTGCGACCCTGAAAGGGCACACCTGGAGAACTGATGGAAGAATGTTCTGCTGAAACCCTCCCCTGAGACCTCCCCTGAGACCTCCCCTAGGATTCCTGCCTGCAAGTGAGGTGAAAGCTCCACGACAAAGGACCCAGTACGAATCTCCAATCTCCGTGTGCTCTCCCTGTGGGGAGCAACCTGTGCTATTCCCTTCCCCCACTCGTCATCCTATCTTTCCCACAAAGGTACACATTTCTTAAACAGTAAGGAACCCAGAGACTTTCAATCAGGAAGCAATGGGCAGCAGCAGCTCTTCCCAGACTAATGCCCTGAACCTGTGCCCAAGGCCTCCCAGTGAGCTAAGGCAGCCCAGCCTAGGCTCTCCTGTTGTTTCTTCTAGCTAAACCCATCCTTGTTTTTCAGTCTCCAACTTTAATAAACATACCTTCATAGTCACCTGGATTAGTGTTGTGAAATCTTTCCTACACAAAGTCAAGAACCTACACACTACCCATGGCCCTAAGTAGACCCATTCAGGGCAAGGTCTCCTGTCTGGTATTTAAAAAAAAAGAAAAGAAAAGAAAAAAGAATGAGCAACCCATAAACTGGAGAATATATTTATAAAGTATTTATATGACAAAGGACTCATATCCAGAATATGTAAGAACTCCTATAAGTCAATAATAGCAACGCAAATAATAACAAGCAAAATAAATTGGGCAAATACGCAGAACAGACATTTCAAAAAGAAATATCAATACAAAAGCCAATAAATACACCAAATAGTGCTCAGCATCATAGTCATCAGGGAAATGCAAATTAAACTACAATGAGATACCACTACACACCCACCAGAACAGTTAAAATAATGTTAGTGAGGGTGTGGAACTTATATATTACTATTTCTTTAAAACTTAAATACCTATCCTAAGACCCAGCAATACCTACTCCTAGATATTATCCAGGAGTAATGAAAACATGTTAACAAAAACACTTGTTAAAGAATGTTCATAGCAGCTTTATTCATAATAGATGAAAACTAAAAACCTTGGGTGTTCACAAATAGTAAAATGGATGAAAAATTTGGTAAGGAAAGTATGTAACACATGACTATAGAAATAAATAGTCCAAAGCAAAAAATACTTTGTGAAGACCTCTATTTTAAAGAAATAAATCCTGAAATAACATGCTTTGTTTGAAGAAACTGGTCATCTATATTAGGAGTCAGCACGCACACATAGAAAGTCATTATAGTTTATGCCAGCGATTTTCAACCAGTGTGGTGCTCCACAGAATTTTTACAACATGCATTACTTGACTATTTAGTCAGGGGCACTGACCTCTTTTCCCTTAGATTGTCAAATAAGAAATAACAACAGCCAACACAACAACAGCTGTCTAGTGTAAATGAACCAAAATTATACCTATTTTTTTGTCAGATAAGCAAAAACCATACTTTTTGGTGTACGGCAGAATTTTAATAATTAGTTTATGTATGTCATGAAAACAAAATGGTTGAAAATCGTTGATTTATGCCCTTGATATAGAAGGAATTTTATAAAATGCACAATACTTGAGATAATAGCTCTTTTTAACAATAATATGTCATTATTAGACAACTCATACAGTGCAGCATACCTTTTATCTAAGAACCTCAAGCATTTATTAGCCAAACTCAATAAATGTGGGGATTTTAGGGTTATCTAAAGCATAACAGAAGAGCAAGACAAGAGTAAACTTAAATTCTCATTTCCTTCCTTTAATTGTTTTAAATCAATCCCCCAGGTTAAAACAAAAATCTCACTGGAGTCATCACACCCTTTTTCTCCAATTCTTACAAAGAGGCTGAATGGTGAAATGATTAATGGCACAGACTCTGAAGCCAGATAGTCTGGGTTCAAATCCTGACCCTCCTGTACAACATTGGGAAAGTAACTTAATCTCTCTGAACCTCAGTTTCCTCACCTGTAACATTGGGGTAATGACAGCTACTATTCATAAGGTTGTTGTGACGATAGTACATGTCAAGCTGTTAGAGAACAGTATTTGGCACCTAGGAATCACACAATAGTGATCATTAGTATCATTTCGTAAAGGCAAATGCTTTATTATAAATGTTGAACAATAAGACAGGCTCCTAACATTTTAGGACTAGCAAATACACTGGTCTCCTTGCTATTCTTCAAACATGTCAGACGTACTTCATATTCCTCCCTTGGGACCTTCCCACTGGTTATTCCCTCTGTCTGGGATATATGCTGTGGGCTCCCTCAACTCCTTCAGCTGTTTGCTCAAAAGTCACCTTCTTTCTCAATGAGGTCTAAACTGGTTGCCACTTTACTGAAAATTGCAACCCATTTTCCCCCACTGCCCTGCTCTGCACTCCCCCAATTTCCTTGTACTGTATTATATAATTTGCTTTTTACTATGGTTATTGAATCTCCCCTTAATTAGGCAACAAAACTCAGGGACAGAAAGCAAAAAAAAAATTTTAACTTTTTTTTTCCACTGGCATCCCAAGTAGGTGCTGAATTATTTTTTGTTATCATCATTGGGTCTAATCCCTTCACTTTACACATAAGGAAAATCCAGAGACTTGGATCAAGGCCACCTAGGGAGTAAGGGGAAGAACCAGAAACAGGGACTGTGACTCTCAGTTCAGTGCCATTTCTACCATAGCTCACTCTCTCCCTGACCCTTGAACATTACAGAAAAATCACAATCATCCACCATTTCCCCCCAGGAGAATTTACCTTTGGAATTTCTTGGCTTTGCAAATGCTTCTGTATCTGAAACAAAGAAATGCTGTGACAGGCAGTGGAAGCCTGTACTGGAAATCTAAGTGTTGATAGATGAACAGAAGATGACGGCTGATTTAGAAGGGCTATCCCAGAGCCTGGAAAGAGGTCTGCTGTTGTAATTGCATTTCTGATGACCCAGAAACAAGCGCCAAGCTAGAAGATGGCTGCCACTGTGGCTGGATAGCAGGATGATGCTGAATACATGCAGTCTGGTGCTGTGCTAGGTTTTTCTGCAGGGGAGAAGACTGACTGACTGCTCTCTAATACCTGAAGAATTTGATGCTGCTCTAAAAATTGTATTACATATTGTTGTTCCACTGTGGGTGGTTGTAACCATTGTTGCAAAGGATGTATAATCTAGACCATGTTTTTAAAGGCTTTTGGAATACTGAGTAATGGATGAACTTGATAAGATGCCTGTGAATGAAGTACCTGCCACTGGAAAACAGTGTGTTGGCTTCACAAAGAATCCTGTTGATTTATGTGACCTTAAGTCAACTGATGGCTTTTCTGTGTTTGTCCCTGAGACGAATGAATTATTTGCTGATGCAGAATGAAAGCTGGGTGAGAAACCTGGCTTGGTGTTAGATGTGACTTGGGAAGGTGTGCAGAGAAGTATGAGGGCTGGACCTTGAGGAGGCCTGCTGAATGGACATCTGTGCAGGGTGTTGAAACTGTCTTCCCATGGCTGTTTGAGATGTATTGCTAATTGACTGGATTTTTAGTTGTCAGTGTCCTAAACTGATATCTGATGCAGCTTCTGAATGCTAGAAATAAATAAAGGCTCTGTGGAATGTGTCTATGTATCTAAGGTTGATGTTAAATACGTCTTTTGTTGAAGAATTATTACCTTGGGGTTATGTTAAATAGCTGGTTGTTCAGATATCTGTGCTACATAAGGTGGACCTGAGTATAACTTCTTTTATTTTTATTTAATCCTCATCTGAGAACATTCTTTCACTGTTCTTAAAGGCAGAAAAAGAGAAAGAGAAAGAGAAAGGGGGTCACTGATGCAAGAGAGAGAAACATCAATAGGCTGTCTTCCATATGTACCTGGACCAAGGACCAAACCTGGACCTAGGCATGTGCCCTCACCTTTCAGTGTATGGGACAATGCTCCAACCAACTGAACCACAGTGGCCAGGGCTGAGTATAACTTTTGATATGCAGAGTTTGTAATTAATGTGTACCTTTTTACTATTAGAAGGATTCACTGTGTGTAGCTGCTGGGTTATGAAGGTTGTCTGTTAGGTTGTCTGGGTGGTGGAAACAGTTTCTCCTGAATAAAGGGCATGCTCAAGATGTAGTGCCTGGTGAGCAGGATGTCCCATAGGTTGCACAGGGTAAGCTACTTGGACCCTATATGCTGGGTGGTCTGGGAAAAAAAATGATTAAACCAGAGGTTGCACTGGATAAGTAGGCTGCCCTTGGGCTGAGACTGAGTAGGAGGGCTGTAATGATGGGTGGACCTGGATAAGAAGTCTGCATAGAATAAGCTGGCTGTGATCCCAGTAGTTGTACAGTATAAAGAGAATGTTCTGGGGCTGGCAGTGAACAAATGGACTGTGTTGGAGTCAAGATTGAGCAAGTTGACTGTGATGGGTAAGAAGCTTGTTCTCAGGGAATGTATCACAAAGGGCAGCTGCTCAGGAGCCTTCAATGGGAAGAATAGAATTTCTGCAGGTGGTCATGGGTGTGTTGAACAGAATAAAATGGCTATTCCAAGGGCTGAATCACACTTTTTTTTTATTGCCCAAGAGGTATTTTCTTGTACAAAAACCAGCACTTTGTAAAACACATACAAAAATACAGTATATAAAAGAAAAGACTTATTCCAGCATAATACCCAACAGCAGCTTATAAAACACAAGCTATTCAGGTGAGACAGCAGTAACCTACTTCCCACCTGTTCTCCAAACGTTCCAGAAGTCAGTTGGCTACTAAAAACCATATTCCAAAAGGTACAGAGGCTTTTTCCACATTTCCACTGGGGTTTTCTGGTGCCAGCAAGCCACCTCAGAAATACACCATCATGCATGATAGGGTTAGATGGAGCAAGTGGCTTTCCAAAGCCACATGCAGCCCTCTACCATCCTTCCTCCCCCACTTTCAAATCCACAGCCAGCAGACACCTGCTGCCCTGGGCAGAGTTCTGGAAGGGGTTGGTCCTTCTTCCAGGCTAGGCTTAGGGGCTCCAGATGTTGCCCACAAGACACTATCAGGTTATCTGCCTTTCACAGACTGGAGGCTGCACCTGGAATCCACTTGGAGGTGCCCACCTGGGGCAAAATCCATCATGGTCCACTAAACAGAGTTCCCACCAGAAAGTTAGGCCACCTTCTGGAAGACTGGATGCATCTCAGCAGCTCTCCCGGTAAAAAAAAACTTCAGTAAGGCCCAGACTCTGGAAAAGGGATCTGACTCGTGCCAGGCTGGCAGGTGGCCCAAGGGTGGCTGCAGAGACAGCAAGCTCCTTGGAGTTGCAAGAGAATGATTTGGGTTTGCATGGTTCTAGTAGAGCTTCAAACTTATCAGTCAGGGATTGAGATGAGAGGGAGCTGGGAAATAAGAAATGGCACAGTCCTCACTCATGATGTACCTGACATCTGCCTTGAGAAAAGATTCCAAGATGAAAGACACCTGGGTAGGGAACAAATTCACAGCCATGACTCCAAGCCATCTCCAAACTATGATCAATTTCTCCTTGTCTTGGGGAAATAGTTCTGACCTATGGGGAAGGGGTGCTATAGAGCCCATGGCATAACAAAGGCAGAAGGCAACAAAAGTCCCTTGTGAGGACAGAATGGTGTCTCCCTCAGAGGAAAGGGCACAGAGGGCTTTGAGACAAAGATCTACAGATTAAGCTCTTTAAATGTTCTCAAGGCCACAGCATTGAGAGTGGGTGGAAGGGTGTCATCTAACATTCTAATATATACATATATATTAAAAAGTTTCCAACTCCTCATCTACTGTAAAGTGTCTAACAGTGAGGTAATGGTCCACGTTGATTAAGTCTGCAAGCTTGCCTTCATCTAAAACAGCTCATGTGTCTCCTCAAAAAAGGAGTCTCAGGGAAAGCATCCAGGCCCAGCTGTCCCACCATCACCCCAGAGACAGCAATGGGAACATCCTTTCCTAGCCTAACATTCATCCTGAGTGTGAGGTTTCATGCAGGTCGGAGGCCCCAACCACGTCCACCACCTGTTGCATAGCATCTGTCAGGCTTTTCTCCAGAGCTAGTAAACTAGGTAGACTTCTGGGCTCCTCAATAAGCTGCCTGCCTGAGAAGCCAAAGGCGCTAGGGAAGACCCAGTGCTCCCATGAGTCAGGGAAGAGGGAGAGCCGGAGTTCCAGGTTTCCAAGAATGCAAGCCCTTATTGTGTGCACCAGTAGCAAAGCACCCTGAGATCTACTGTCCAGATACTCCTACTTATAACTAAAATGTGCAAAACAAAACAAAACAAACAAAACAAAACAAAACCCTGGCCCTGGCCGGTATAGCTCAGTTGGTTGGAGCATTGTCCCATAAACAAAAGGTCACTGATTTGACTCCCGGTCAGGGCACATGCCTAGGTTGCGGGTTCGGTCCCTATTTGGGGTGCATGCGAGAGACAACCAATCAATGTTTCTCTCTCACATCGCTGTTTCTCTCCCTCTCTATCTACCTTCTTCCCCTCTCTCTAAAATCAATAAGCGTGTCCCCGAGTAAGGACAAACAAATTTTAAATTAAAAAAAAATAAAATAAAATAAACTTGTAAGAAAAAGCAGTCAGACTTTTTGGTCTAGTAGTAGTTACTGAGGTATGCAATTCTTTTCTGCAGCTGCTGCTGTCGGGATCGGAGCTGCCTTTTCTCAGTAGCCAATCTCTTCTCGGCCCCAGTCAGGGCTTGCACGTATTCCAACGCCTTGCTCAGGATCACCACTTTGGGGGCCCTAGAGCAGCTGGCCAGGTCAGGTATCTGGTTCCTCAAGGCCAAGAACCTCCAACGGAGGTCATTCCGCCTTTTCCGCTCCAGGAGGTTGTGTTTCTCCCTCTTGGTCACGTCCTCAGTGTCAGAACTGACAGGTTTAAGGTAGCGGAACTGGAGAGCCTCACTTTCTATAGGCCGGGGGTTCACAAGCACTTCATATACTTCATCTTCCTTTTCCTCTGGATAATCTCTCTCCAGAGCATCTTCTTGGGGACCTCTCTCTGGGGACTCTCCTGGGGAGCATCTTTCTGGAGGGAAACGGGCAGCATAGTTGTGTTGTTGCTGATGAATAGAGACATGGAAGTGTTTCATGCCAGGGTCCAAAGGGTCTGCTTGTGCCGTGATGGTTACTGGTTTCCGTACACACAGGGGCTGTCTCTTCCCCACTGTTATAACATCAATTTCTTCACCATCCAAGTTGCTAGGGCTCTCGGACCCCAAGCAGGCCTGGGTCTTGGGCTCACCCAGTGGACAGAGGGCAGTGGCCACTGGCTTACCAACCTCAAGGCTGGGAGCACAGTCTGGGATGGCGGGCACCTTGGGCCGGTTATTCCAGGGTGCACCAGTGGTGAGCCGCTTGCTCACCACTCTCTCCAGCCGTTCCAGGGCTGAGAAGCCACTCCACATGCAGTCACGGCGGATGATGGAGGCATAGTTCCTACCCCAAACTTTTGAATTGCCCCGGGATTCTGCCTCATCCCCTGCGCCCCCTCCAGGCCATGTCTCTGTGGAACCAATTCCAGGGGCCAGGTCCCTGGCATTGGTACCTGAGCCCCAGGACAGCGATGTGGGGGGTGATGGCACCAGCTCAAATTTCTTCCAGATGTCCTCGCTGGGCAATGTGGAGCGGTAGAAGTCCTCCCCGCAGTCATAGTCATAGAAATAGTGTTGGTAGGAGTTGAAGTCCACATCCGCTCCCTCACACCCACCACCCGCCACTGGGAGCGGACCCACTCCAGCTCGTTGAATCACATTTTCAATACCATTCTTTGGCTGCCTCCGACTTGCATGTGCTTCAGACTCTCTCGGAATACAATCCTGCTGAACATTTTTCTGTGGTGATGCCATAATCTTAGGCTGTAAAATTAATGACTGCTGCTGAACAGAGGCTTGGAAACAAGGCTTCTTCAAATGCATAATCTGACTTTGTGGCACAGAAGAACCTGGAGTTACAGGCTCCTGATGTGCCACTGGGTATGGCTGGGATACTGAGTGTGTCTTTTGTGAAGGCTGATGGGCCGTTGAATGGCCCTCAATGGAACTAGAAAGGAGCTGTGCTGTACCCGTAGCATTCTGTGCACTGCTCACACACTGAGCAGAAGAATGATTTGACAAAGCTTGAGAGTAATTAACCAGTAAGAAATTAGAAGTCTGTTTGGCATCTGGTGACTTGGTTAATGCCTGATTCCAATTTCTAGGACCAGGCTCAAGTTGAAGACCAACTGTTGGATGCTGGGAAGTAACATGTGAAGCAGGCAATGTATGAGGAGAAACTGCAGAAAAGACTGGTTGTGGAACTCCAGTAACTGGCAAGTCTAAAATCATAGGTTGGGATGAAGTTTGTCCATCTGCTCCAAAGCTCAGCTGTAGTTCCTGGTGCTGGTGCAAGGAAAATTTAAATTATAAATGTATAGAACATGCCCATTTTAATGGGACTGTCCCATACAAAATGATAGAAAAAATAATGCCATGTTCCAAAAATTTCACCAAGTTACCAAAAAGGTGCTGGGTATAGCATTAATCCTATAAAAATCCTAATACCATGAGTAAATACTAGTTGAATACACTAACAAGCTGAGACCAGTCCCAGCAATATACTGCTCCTGGATTCCCATTCATTGCAGAATTGCCACATTACTCATTCAAAACCTGGCTGAGATTCAGATTAACTGAACTTGACACCTTCACCCATCACATAGTGGAAGTTCCAAGAAAAGGCTCAAAACAATTTCAATATAATAGCTAAGTTGAACATAGAAACTCTCTCAACAGGAGGAGAAAGTTGGCTAAATGATATAGGTTAGCTGCAATAAGTACTAGTACTTGAACCACTACACTAATAAAAAGACCCCAATGGTCAAAGGGCTGCCTTATGTGGCTTCTATATATTAGGGGGAACAAGGCAGGATACAAAATAGTATGTATGTGATATTTTTAATTAACAAAATGATATACATATACATAGAAAAAGATAAATCTAGAGGCTTTATCCCCAAAATGTAAACAATAAATTGTCCCTAACTGGAGGGATAAGAACTGGGTTTTACTGTTTGCTTTATAACTTTATAGGATTTAGTTTTAAATAAGTAAATAACTCTTTTAAAATGATTTTAAAATATTTTTTAAAATTTTGCAAACACATTTTAAAATACACATACCTGTATAGTCAAGTGGTTGAACCTAAGTTAATTTAAACATCGACTCAACACACTTTGCACTATACCCTTAGAGAAAAATCAAACCACAACATGAGCTCAGTTACAAATATGTGTCACATCGCCTACAAACATTAGCCAAATACCAGACACTGTAAACTATAACAAATTAAGTCTACCCCTGGATCGTTTTAAATGTATTTGTCAAATATGTGTAGGTTTTCCCCTACAAGACTATGAGCTCCTTGAGAGCAAGGATCATTATTTTATTTTATTTTTATTTATTTTATTTTATTTTATTTCCCCAGAGATGGTAGTCATTAAGTTTACTGATGAACTGTGACAGACTACATATCAATCTCTTAAAAGAGACAGATGGACCAGCTGTTAACTAGATGATATGCAGAGAATGTCTATAAGCTTAGACCATCTCATTCCCAAAAGCAGAAGGCACATGCACAAAGGGGATGATGAGATTGAGGAAAGAAAATGAAGTGATGGCAAGAAAAGCCCAACCAAGTTTCCAGGGCCCATAACCTAGGGAACCAGGATATAGTCTTGATATATAAATTCTCACAAAGACTGTTTTACTTATTTGCCAGAAATGCGTAACACTGACTTTGAGAATCTAAAAGGCAAAACACTTCTTTTTCCTACATAAATAAACATGAATCAAAAAATTCAAGAATTTATATGAAAGTGCTAAAAATCATAAGAGGCTGTTACAAATACTATTTTTAATCTATAAAAGATACACTTCTATATTCAAACCAGGCTGGAAAAGTTCAATTCAAAGAACAAATGATCATTACCAAGAGAAAGACATCTAAGTCCTAAATAAATATTTTTATCCCATATACAGTTAACAGTTTCTTTTCCAATTATACAAACAGTGTTTCAAGAGTCTAGTTACACATTATTAGTTTAGGTACATCCTCAAGAAGAATGTCTTAGGTGAACGAAGCATACATAATTTTTAGGTTTCCGTGACTTTTACATAAATTACGGTGAATTTATGAAAGAAGGCCTTTACCTGTCAGAAAATCTAGACAGTGTCAGATATGTTTAATGGAATACAGAGCCTCTAAAATTATCTTACCTTTATCTGTGAGACCTTCTGGACAGTTATTGGGGACACCAGGGGTTGTGAGACAACTGGCGGTCCAAGGACATGTACAGGCAAAACAGTGGACTGACCTTGAGCCAAAGGCAAAATCTGGGGCTGAGTCAGCTTTGGCTGCTTCTGCAATGGTTAAATAAGAAAAAAAGATTAAAGATAAACTTTCCCATTTAACGTTAAATATACTCATTATATATTTAAAAATGCAACAACTCATCTTACCGATGAAACCTGCTGGTAATGTCCTACAAGCTGCTGGGATGAATAAACTTTCCCTGGAACATTTATTTCGGCCTGTGGGATGTTAGAAACCATTTGAGAACCCATCATCTGGTCTGAGGAATAGGCTGTACTGGGATGATTTGAATCTGAGTGTATAACTGATCCAGCTCCTGCCTCAGACAAAGTGTCACCTACAACAAAGAAAATAAGCAACAGGTAGAAGTAAAACTTTGAAATACCAGGTCCAAATGGCACATGAAATGGTGTTTTTATTTACACTGACAACGTAAGACACCTTCTAATAAAATATTTACACTGCAGAATTAATTTGAAAAAACTACTATGCAGGCCCTGGTTGGTGGCTCAGTGGATTGGCGTAGGCCTGCAGACCCAAAGATTGCTGATTTGATTCCTAGCCAAGACACATAACTAAGTTGCAAGCCAGGTCTCCAGCCAGGTCCTTAGCTGGAGGCAGATGAAAGGCAACCATACATTGATGATTCTCTCCCTTTCTTCCTCCCTCCCTGCCCTTCTCTCTAAAAATAATGAGTAAAATCTTTAAAAAAAAAAACCTATTGCCAAAAAAAAAAAAAAAAAAAAAAAAAACCCTAACATGTAAACTCTCTATGCTGATCCTATTGTGTGACGAAAATTGTCTCAGTTCAGCAAAAGCTAACAAAGAATCACATAAAAACCAACTTCATTTGCTGACCTTTCCACATGTATTTCTAATTAATCTATACTTGGCACTAGGATTTCAGTAAAATCTTTTTAAAAATTCTAAATACCACATTCTTTCTCATTCTCCTAAAACCTGGCTAGAGAGTAATACTGTCTTTATACAGTAATTAGTTATTACTATGAAAATACTGTACCTTCTAAAGAAGAGAATGCATTACAATGGAAAAATCAGAAGAACTGTGTTAATTTTATACTGGAGTCCAAAACACAAAGGGTCTTAAAGTTCTAGAATACTTCTTCTTGAAGAATAAATTGTATCTTTAGTTCCTAATTTTATTTTTAAAGAATTTATTTTATACTCTCAAAATGGTAAAAAAGAAAATTATAATCCTTATACTACTAGTACCTTAGAGAAGTCACTTAACAGAACAGTTTCTTAAAATAAAACTAACTGAATACTTCACAGCCTTTTGGTTCTAAGATCAAGTGTGAAATAAAACTAGCTGGCTGCTCTATTTCCAGGTTTTTGTAAACAGTTTGATAAAAAGATAACAGAATGCTTTGAAAAATACAAAAGTATTATTTAAAGATAAGGGAATATAATCACACAGGTTTGCTTTTATAAATTATAAGTGTGTCACCTGTAACAGAGGAGCAGTGCTGCTGCAGTTTTCTTTGTAGAAGCTGTTGTCGAACTTGTTGATCGACTTCAGTTTCTTCGCATTCAGCCACAGAGTGCTGAGCAGGACCAGGGGGCAGACTTGTATTGTGGGGTTGAGCGAGAATATTCCCCACAGACTTGCACTGTGAATCCCTGCGTTCTTCCAAACAGCCAGCTGGCTTCTTCTCTCTTGTCTTTTTTATCAGGGTCACCCGGTCTCTAATGGACTTAGCAACAGCTTTGGAATCACTTTCATGGAAAAATCCTGATTTGACCTACAAACAAAAGATAATAAACAAACTAAATCCTTAACATTTAAAATTTTAACCATTTTTTTACTAGGGAAGTTATTTTGTGCCCCAAAATTCTAAATGTTAACAGTTAGTTTCTATGTTCTTCTTAATCAAACATGTAAATGTCAGACTTTAACCAGCCTAAGAAAAATGATATTGCCAAGCATTGTCGACATTAGTCTGGCCTTAAACAAAACAAGCAAAATAGCTTGATGTTTCAGTACATGCAGTCTTACTACAAGTCATTTATGGCTGCCATTAAGTTTTGTGAAAGATTAAAAAGTTTTCCACATTCAGCAACATTAAGTGCCTACTATAAACTCGAGACTTACAGGTGACTAAGTTGGCCGTTTGTACATTATGAGCACACAATCTCGTGGTCAAGGATGGATACAAACTTAATTTAAAAGAAAATAAGTGGTAAAACTGAGCTGCTGCAAAGGCCCTGAAGGAGCACATGCCTCTCTGGAGGAGGTAGAGAAAGTATCACAGAGGAATCTAACCTGAATTAAACAAACAAACAAAAAAGGAACTTACATGCTATTGAGTGTAGAAGTTTAGAGAGCAACACTATAGGCAGAGAGAAGTATGTTAACAGCAAAGTACTACAGCTTCCTCAGTGTTAGATGAGAAGTTAAAAGCTAGTTCTCTGACACAAACATGGCTGAGCAGCCGAAAAGACTTGAGGAGGTGCCCTGGCATCTCATTCTCAGTCCTACATTTTTTTAAAAGCATGTCTTGGGGATCTGCAGGCTTGGGGAAATTTCATGATAATTGAAAAATGATTAAAATAGTAGATGGAGCCCTGAACAGTGTGGCTTGATTGGGAGTGGTTCCAACCAACCAACCTCCCGCCTTGCCTCTCGCGAGGTGAGAGAAGTTCCAGGTTGATTCCTGGCCAGGGCACATGCTCAGGTTCCAGGTTTGGTCTCCAGTTGAGAGGCAACCAATCAATGTTTCTTTCTCTTTCTCCCTCTCTTCCCCTCTCTCCAAAAATAAATAAATAAACTATTTAAAAAAAAGATTATATTTCATTATTTTTAGAAAGAGGGGAAGGGAGAGAGGCAGAGAGGGACAGAGACATCAATGTATGGTTGCCTTTCACCTGCCTCCAGCCACAGACCTGACTGGAGACCTGGTTTGCAACCTGGTTATATGCCCTGGCTGGGGAATCGAACTTGCGACCTTTGGGTTCGCAGGCCGCCACCTTATCCACTGTGCTACCAGCCAGGGATTAAACAAACTATTTTTAAAGGTCATTTGTCTTTAAAAAAACAATTAGATGGAGTCCATATATTTAATTTGACTCCCTTCAAATTACCCACCCCCAAAAGAAGCCCATAGTAAATGGATTTTTAAGTTACAAACCCACAATGACAGGGAGAATAAGAGAAAGACAATAGCAACAATATTTAACTCTTTTGAATATGGAAAACAAATAGGAAATCTGACCTAGGAGACCTGAAAAAGGTGAATTAGGGAAAGCTGATAATCATTCCCATATGCTGAACAATGGTTGTAAAGACACAGGGACTGGTAGCACTAGGTACTTCTAAAACTCTGTAAAGTCAAAAGAGATGACTAAAATAAGGAATACTAAGTGAAAGTTTTTTTTAAAGATTTTAAAAAAGTTATTTTTAGAGAGGGGGAAGGGAGAGAGGCAGAGAGGGAGAGAGACATCAACGTATGGTTGCCTTTCACCTGCCTCCAGCTATGGAGCTGGCTGGAGACCTGGCTTGCAACCTGGTTATGTGCCCTGGCTGGGGAATCGAACCAGCGAACTTTGATTTTGCAGGCCAGCACCTTATCCACTGTGCCACCAGTCAGGGCAGAAAGGTTTTTGAGAATTAGATATTTAGGTCCCTGTGCTTCACCCTCCATTCCACACCTTTCAATGACTGCCCCACCAGGTAAGTCTAAAGTTTAGTTTTATGAGAGCATAAAAGAGAATCTCTGGACCATGGAACACTAGGTACAGCAAAGGCTATGACTACCAAGTGGAAAACAACAATTAAATGACTACATGCATGCTGAATGCCACACACAGAGACTTCCAGCCCTCTTCCTTACTTGGCTACCAAAATATCAATAACCAGACAATTATCCTCCAAGAAGGGCATTGAAAGATGCCTCTCTAGAGAATCTGACCAATCTAAGAGGCAAAACCTACAAATATTGATGTCAGAGATTCTCCAATTAAATGCCCAACCAGATACCCCACAGTAGTGGTCAAAAAGTTAGTAGGTCCTACACAAGCAATCATACAGTCAATTGACCTCTTACTCTCTGTGGTAGGCCATATTATGACCCCTAAAAGATGTCTCCCATCTTAATCCTAAAACCTGTGAATATGATGAGATAATACTGTGCTATGAACAGTTGACCTTAAGGGCAAGCCTTTTACAGCTGGTGACACTAAAAGAATTTAACATGCCATTGTTAACTTTGAAGATGAAGTAGGGGCATGTGAAAGGACTGAAGGACAGCCTTTAAGAGTTCAAAGTGACCCCTAGCCAACAAGCCAGCAAGGAAATGGGGACCTTAGTCTTACAACTGCATGGAAATACATTCTGCCAACAACCTGGATGAACCTGAAAGCAGATTCTCCCCCAGAGCCTCCAGATAAGAGAGTAGGCAGCCAACACCTAACTTTAGCCTATGAAGCCCCCCGCAGAAAATCCAGTGAAGACCACCAAAACTTCTGGCCTACAGAACTGAGATAATGAATGTGTCATTTTAAGCCACTAAGTTTGTGGTAATTTGTCACAGTGCAATAGAATACCAATGCAGTCTTCCACTATTAATCATGAACAGCTAGCAAAGAATTAACAGAAATATGTTAAAAGCCTTTAAGGAAAAGATGGAACACAAAATAACACAGGAAAACACAGCCAACTTGGAGAAGACAGACTTCAAAGAGAAAAAAATGTCAAAAACATTCTCTTTTCTAAGATTACAAAAACATAAAATAATACCACACCAAAAAATAAAGAAAAGAGTTTTACTCTGAAAAAGAAACAGACAACTCTGACTGGTATGGCTCAGTGGATTGAGCATTAACCTGTGAACTGAAAGGTGACCAGCTCAATTTCCAGTCGGGGCATATGCCTGGGTTGCTACCCGGGTCCACAGTTTTCCCTCCCTCCCATCTCTATGTAAAAATAAATGAAATTATTTAAAAAACAGAATAAAGACACTTTATACATGTAAGTCTCAAGGAATTTATCTCCCATGAACCCTTTCTTTAGAAGCTAACAAAGGAGCCCCTGACCCACGTGGCTCAGTGGGTTGGGCGTTGACCTGAAAATGGACATGTCACTGGACAGGGCACATGCCTGGGCTGCAGGCCTGGCCACCAGTTGAGGGAGCATGCAAGAGGAAGCCAATCGATGTTTTTCTCACACATAAATGTTTTTCTCCCTCTCTTTCTCTTCCCTTCCCCCCTTTCCAAAAGTAAAATATTTTTAATAAAGAAGCTAACAGAGGAAGTATAACACTAAAAAACAAAAGAGTAAGCCAAGAACAAGACAGAATTTAGGAGATATGAAGATAGTAAAGGGAAATGCCAGGATGATAGTTGTGTACCAGATGTCCATGACAAATCATTCCAGATTAGAACAGTGTGACTATAAAGGTAGATGTGTTAAAGACTTTCATTTCCAATATCCCCATTGTTATTGTCCAATTTTTCTTCTAACCTTGAAACAGAATGCCCAGGTGAGCCTGCTTCAATGTCTATATGGGACTAAACTTGACCACGTGCTGCTGAGGCTCCCACAAGCCCTCCCTTGAAGCACTACAGCAGCCTGGAGCAGGGGTGGACACGCAGTCTACCTTGCATTCCACCCCATGGAACTTATCTGCTGCCATCTACTCTTGACAGAGGGGGTCATGGGGAGATTAGAAGAAGTTAGAGGGACCCACTTCCAGTCAAACCATATTGTTACCAACTCATTTCTAGTCCACACAGCCTGCCGGCATGGCACCCTGAGTAGGGTGAGACACGTGTTTATTTCCTGGACTCACACATGACCTCACCCCCTGGCTTCCTCACAAGCAGCTCTTGCAACCCGCTCGGGAAGCTGAAGTCAGACTGTGACAGAGGCACTGTGCTGAGCGAATACTCTCCTGGGCATCTTCACCTAAGAGTAACTTCAATAACCAGCAGGGTGTGCGCTTGCCACTCAGGTTTTCAAAACTAAACAATATATTACTTAGATAAACTACAATGAAAAGCAAAGGAATGACTAATACTAAAGTCAGAGTAGGTATTGCCTGTGGTGATGAAGGAGGGAAATGCAACTGGGAGGGGCACACAGGAGGTTTCCTTCTTTTCTTTATATTAAATTTACTGGGGTGAAATTAGTTAACAAAATTATACAGATTTCAGGTGCATTTTGTTTCTTAACAAAGGAAGTGTATTATCAGTGTTTACACAGTACCATTACTTAATATACTCTGCTATAGATACATTTTATAGTAAAATACCAACTTAAGTAAAGGAGAAAATAATAAGAAAGAAAATAATTACAAAGTCAATCCTGATACCATAGGGCAAGGAAAATAGAGTAATTCACTTACCATTTCAAATGCTACTTCCTCAGATGTATCAGTTTCTAAATTAAAACTGAATTCAATAGCTTCATTGTCTTTGTGCTTGCCTTTCAATTTTTTAGGGTCTTCCACCCACAGTCTTAATGCCAGTGATGAGTTTGAGCAATCATCTTCCTCTGCTAACTCCACCCTCAGTCCGGTATCCTCAGCAAAAAATGTGTGGTTTAGTAGGTTCCTGATAGACAACCTAATAAGCAAAATACCTATTTCACGATCAACTCTTCCAGTCATAAGCAAGATATAGAACCTTTAAAATAAACTGTATCAAAGTAAAAGTCTTCTTTTAAATTTTCCATTAATTAAAACACTATTCTACTGTCATAAAAATAATAATTTATTACAAAGATGAAAACAATTTCCAATTAACATGCATTTGTTATGATATTACTAAAGATGATTCCGAGTAATATATCTAGATACTGAAGTTTAACATACCTAAAAGTATGCCTAAAGAGAGTTGAAGTGCTTCAGTACGTTATATGGATTAAGTACTTTCCCTAAACCACCGGCTATACTAAAACTCAAACAACAGCTATTTTGTAAAGGAAATGAAAAACTTTTCCAGATATGTAAACACTTTATTTTTAAAATTATATATATTTAAAAATTTTAATTTATTTTTAGAGAGAGGATAATAGGAGACAGAGAAGGAGGGAAACATTGTTGTGTGAGAGACTGGTTGCCTCTCACACGACCCCAAATAGGGTCCTGGCCCACAACACAGGCATGTGCCCTGACTGGAAATTGAACCAGCAACCCTTCGGTACACAGCCTAATGCTCAATCTGCTGAGCCACACCAGCCAGGGCTTAAATTACATCTTTTAATTATGCTATTACAGTTGTCCTATTTTCCTCCTTTGCGCCCCCTCCACCCAGTTCCTTCCACTTCCTGAGGCAATCCCCCCACCATTGTTGATGTCCATTGGTCAAGCATGTAAGTTCTTCAGTTACTCCATTTCCTATACCGTACTTTGCATTTACATCCACATGGCTATTCTGTAACGTATTTATACTTCTTTTTTTCTTATTTAATTTTATTTATTTATTTTAATTGTATTGTTGTTGTATTACATCCATCCCCATTTTACTCCCCTCTGTCCCTCTCCCACCCACACATTCCCCCCAAAGTCAATCCCACCTGTTGTCCATGTCCATGGTTCCTTTATACGAGGTTCTTGTCTAAGCTGCTCCCCTTCCTTGCCTCTGCCTCCCCCATCCCCCCATCCCCTTTCCCCCTGACCACTGAAGGCCTATTCCTTGTATTCATATACTTGGTTCTGTTTTGCTTGTTGTTAGTTTTGCTCATTATTGTCCCGTAATGAGTGAGATCATATGATATTTGTCCTTCACTGACTGGCTTATTTCACTAAGCATAATACTCTCCAGTTCCATCCATGTTGTTGCAAAGGGTACAACTTCCTTCTTTCTTTCTGCTATATAGATTTCCATTGTGTAAATGTACCAAAGCTTTCTGATCCAATCATCCAATGATGGACAGTTAGGCTGTTTCCAGCACTTGGCTATTGTAAATAGTGCCGCTATGAACATAGGTGTGCATAGGTTCTTATGAATTGGTGTTTCAGGATTCTTCGGGTATAGTCCAAGTAGTGGAATTGTTGGATCAAAAGGCAGTTCCATTTTCAGTTTTTTAAGGAAACTCCATACTGTTTTCCACAGTGGCTGCACCAGCCTATATTCCCACCAACAGTGTATGAGGGTTCCCTTTGCCCCGCATCCTCGCCAGCACTTGTTGTTTGTTGATGTGCTGATGATTGCCATTCTGACAGGTGTGAGGTGGTATCTTATTGTAGTTTTAATTTGCATCTCTCTAATGACTAGTGATGTTGAGCATTCTTTCATATGCCCCTGGGCCCTTTGTACACCTTAATCAGCGAGTTGCCTGTTCAGGTCCTTTGCCCATTTTTTAATTGGGCTGTCTGTCTCCCTGGTGTTGAGTTGCATTAGTTCTTTATATATTTTGGAGATCAGACCCTTGTCTGAGGTATCATTGGCAATTATGTTTTCCCATACAGTTGGTTCCCTTTGAATTTTGCTGATATTTTCTTTAGCTGAACAGAAACTTTTCAATTTGATACAGTCCCATTTGTTGATTCGTTCTTTGATTTCCTTTGCCCTTGGTGAAGTATCAGTAAACATATTTCTGCGTAGGATATCCAAAAGTTTACTGCCTATATTTTTCTCCAGGACCTTTATGGTGGCACTGCTTATGTTTAAGTCCTTTATCCATCTTGAGTTTATTTTGGTGTATGGTGTAAGTTGGTGTTCTAGTTTTATCTTTTTGCATGTTGCTGACCAGTTCTCCCAAAACCATTTGTTGAAGAGACTGTTTTTACTCCATTGGATGTTCCTTCCCCCTCTGTCAAATATTAATTGACCATAGAGTCCTGGGTTAATTTCTGGGCTCTCTATTCTGTTCCATTGATCTATATGTCTATTCTTATGCCAGTACCATGTTGTTTTGATGACAGTAGCCTTGTAGTATTGTTTGAAGTCCGGTATTGTGATTCCTCCTACCTTGTTCTTCCTTCTCAAGATTGCGGTGGCTATTCGTGGGCGTTTTTGGATCCATATAAATTTTTGAAGTATTTTTTTCTATTTCTGTGAAGTCCGTCATTGGTATTTTAATTGGGATTGCATTGAATCTATAGATTGCTTTGGGTAGTATGGACATTTTACTGATGTTCATTCTTCCCATCCATGAACATAGTATATACTTCCATTTATTTGTATCTTCCTTGTTCTGTAGTTTTCTGAGTACAGGTCTTTTACCTCCTTAGTTAAGTTGATTCCTAGGTACTTTATTTTTCTTGTTGCTATGGTAAATGGGATTTGTTTTTTTGCTTCTATTTCTGTTGTTTCATTATTGGTATACAAAAATGCTTTTGATTTCTGGATATTGACTTTACACCCAGCTATTTTGCTAAATTTGCTTATTAGGTCGAGTAAGTTTTTGGTGGAGTCCATTGGGTTTTGTACGTACATTATCATATCATCTGCAAACAATGACAGTTTGACTTCCTCCTTTCCAATTTGGATACCTTTAATTCCTTTTTCTTCTCTGATGGCTATAGCTAGAACTTCCAACACAATGTTGAATAGAAGTGGAGAAAGTGGACAGCCTTGTCTCGTTCCTGATCTTAGGGGGAAAGCTTTCACTTTTTGTCCATCAAGTATGATGTCAGCTTCAGGTTTCTCATAGATGGCCTTTATGATGTTGAGGTATGCTCCCTCTATTCCCATTTTGCTGAGGGTTTTTATCATACATGGTTGCTGTACTTTATCAACTGCTTTTTCAGCATCTATTGATATGATCATATGGTTTTTACCTTTCATTTTGTTGATGTGGTGTATTACATTTATTGATTTATGAATGTTGTACCATCCTTGCATCCCTGGGATGAAGCCCACTTGATCATGGTGTATGATCTTTGTAATATACTGCTGAATTCGATTGGCCAATATTTTGTTGGGAATTTTAGCATCTATGTTCATCAGAGATATTGCCCTACAGCTTTCTTTCTTAGTTGTATCTTGCGCTGGTTTTGGGATTAGAATAACATTGGCCTCATAGAAAGAGTTTGGGAGTCTTCCCTCTTCCTGAATTTTTTGGTATAGTTTGAGGAGGATAGGAGTTCTTCTTTAAATGTTTGGTAAAATTCACCTGTGTAGCGATCTGGTCCAGGGCTTTTGTGCTTTGGGAGATTTTGGATTACTTCTTTAATTTCACTAGTTGTTATTGGCCTATTCAGGCTTTCTGCTTCTTCTAGGTTCAGTTTTGGTAGATTATACATTTCCAGAAATGTATCCATTTCATCCAGGTTGTCATATGTTTTGTCATATAGTTGTTTGTAGTAATTTCTTACAATCTTTTGTATTTCTGAGGAATCAGTTGTGATTTCTCCTCTTTCAGTTCTGATTCTGTTTATTTGGGTCCTCTCTCTCTTTTTCTTGATGAGTCTGGATAAGGGCTTGTCAATGTTGTTTATTTTTTCAAAGAACCAGCTCCTGGACCTGTTGATTCTTCGAATTGTCATTTGAATCTCCAAGTTATTTAGTTCTGCTCTGATCTTGATGATTTCCTTCCTTCTACTTGCTCTGGGCTTTGTTTGTTGTTGCTCCTCTAGTTCTTGCAGCTTTGTGGTTAGGTTGTTTTCATAAACTTCTTGTGACCTTTTTTGGGAGGCCTGTATTGCTATAAATTTCCCCCTGAGAACTGCCTTTGCTGTATCCCATAGATTTTGGGCTGTTGTGTGTTCATTGTCATTTGTTTCCAGGAACTTTTTGATTTCATCTTTGATCTCATTGTTAACCCTTTCATTGCTTAAAAACGTGTTATTCAGTCTCCATGAGTTAGAGAATTTTAATTTTTTTTTCCTTGAGATTGGTTTCTAGTTTCAAGCCATTGTGGTCTGAGAAGATACTTTGTATGATTTCCATTTTCCTGTATTTGTGGAGGCTTGTCTTGTGACATACCATGTGGTCTATCTTGGAGAATGATCCATGTGCATTTGAAAAGAATGTGTATTTTGCTTCTTTGGGATAAAAGACTCTGTATACATCAGTTAGGTCCACTTCCTCTAGAGTGTTGTTCAATGCCACAACATCTCTGGGGATTTTTTGTTTGGAAGATCTGTTTATTGTTGGTAGTGGGGTATTAAAATCCCCTACTATTAATGTGTTGCTGTCTATGTCTTTCTTAAAGTCTTCCAAGATTTTCCTTATGTATTTCGGAGCTCCTATGTTGGGTGTGTATATGTTTATCAGAGTTATTTCTTCTTGATGGATTGTTTCCTTAAGTATTATGAAATGTCCATCTTTGTCCCTTTTTATGGCCTTCATTGTAAAATCTATTTTGTCTGAAATAAGTATTGCTACTCCAGCTTTTTTTTCTCGTGTCCATTTGCTTGATATATAGTTTTCCATCCCTTCACTCTCAATCTGTGTCGATCTTTTGTTCTGAGGTGGGTCTCTTGAAGACAGCATATATGTGGGTCATGTTGTCTTATCCATTCGGCTACCCTATGTCTTTTGATTGGTGCATTCAATCCATTTACATTTAAGGTGATTATTGATTGATACTTATTCATCGCCATTTTCTCCCTTTGTGTCTGTATTCCTCTTTGGCTTTCTCTGTTTCTTCATTTTGTTTACTTATTTTTAAAGCAGACTCTTTAGCATTCCTTCCATGCTGGTTTGGTAGAGATGTATTCTTTTAGTCTTTTTTTGTCTGGGAAGCTCCTTATTTCTACTTCTATCTTGAATGAGAGCCTTGCTGGGTAGAGTATTCTTGGTTGCAGGCCTTTGTTTACCATTATTTGAAATACTTTTTGCCATTCCCTTCTGGCTTGAATTGTTTCTGTTGAATAATCATTTGATAGCCTTATTGGAGCCCCTTTGTATGTTATTTGTCTTTTCTCTCTTGATACTTTTAGGATTCTCTCTTTGTATTTGAAATTAGCCATTTTAATAATAATATGCCTTGGTGTTGGTCTGTTTGGGTTGATCCTCATTGGGATCCTCTGTGCTTCCTGAACTGGATTAATGTTTTTCACTCATCATGTTAGGGAAATTTTCTATCATGACTTTTTTGAACAGGTTTTCCATTCCTTGTTTCTCTTCTCCTTCTGGTATCCCTATGATACGGATGTCGTTACGTTTCATGTTGTCCTGCAGCTCTCTTATACCCTCTGCAGCCTTGTTCAGCCATTTTTTATTCTCTTGTACTACCTTTGAGTATTTGTCTACATTATCCTCCAACTCGCTGATCCGGTCCTCTGCTTCCTCTAGCCTACTGTTGATTCTTTCTACTGTATACTTAAATTCAGAAATTGTATTCTTCATTTCCTCCTGGCACTTATTGATAGTTTTTATGTCCTTTTTCATGCTGTTGTAGCTCTCAGTAAGTTCCTTGTAACTTCCCTGGAGTTCTTTGCAGTTCTCCTGGAGTTGTTTATAGTTTTCTTTGATGTGGCTGAGCTCACTGAGGTTCTCTATCATCATTCTTTTGAATTCCTTATCTGATATTTTGTGTGCCTCTGTTTCATTTTGTGATCTTTCTGGGGATTCTTCCTTTCCTTTTGGTGATGGACTGATTCTTTTTTTCCCCATTTTGGATGTCTGTTCTTGCTTGCTCTTTTTGTTTCTTTGTTTGTTTTTTCCTTGGGTTAACCTGCTTTGCTTCCTTGTCTTAGTTGAGCATCCTTCTGTGATAGGAGATTTGTGGAGTTCAATGTTGCCGTCTCCCAGATTTTCTCCACTTGCTGTTCTTCATGTGTCCTTTATTTGGGCTGTCTGATTGTATTCTGGACCTCTGGGCTACTCTCCTGCTGGTCTCCGCTGCCTCTGGGCTGTGCTCCCCTGTGCTCAGATGCTGACCGCTCCAATTCTTAGGGTCCTGAAGATGTCTCATGCTCCATATCTTGTCCTCTAGCTGCTCTGGTACTCAAGAACACCATCAACACTGCTCTCTGCTCTGTCGCCATCTTTCCTCCTCTATTTGTACTTCTTAATCCCCTTTCCTCTCCACCCATTCTGCCATATACTCCCTCTTGTCTAACAACCATTAAAACATTCTCTGTATCCATGATTCTGTCTCTGTTCTTGTTTGCTTAGTTTGTTTCTTAGATTCAATTGTTGATATGTATTTTTTGCCATTTTATTGTTTATAGTTTTGACCTTCTTTTTCTTAAATATATCCCATTAACATTTCATATAATAATGGTTTGGTGATGATGAGTTCCCAGACAAGTTTTTTCTTGTCTGGGAAGCACTTTATCTGCCCTTTGATTCCAAATGATAGTTTTACTGGGTAGTGCAATCTCGGCTGTTGGTCCCTACTTTTCAGGACTTCATATATTTCTCACTAATCCCTCTGGCCTGGAAAGTTTCTTTGGAGAAATCAGCTGATAGCCTTAGTGGGAATTCCTTTGTAGGTAACTCTTTTCTCTTGCTGCTTTTAAGATTCTCTCTTTATCTTTAATCTTTGCCATTTTAACTATGATGTGTCTTAAAAGTGGGCTTTTTGCATCCATCTTGTTTGGGGCTCTTTACTTCTTGGACGTTTATGTCTATTTCCTTCATCAAATTAGGGAAGCTCTCTTTCACTATTTTTTCAAATAGATTTCCAATTTTTTGCTCTTTCTCCTCCTCTTCTGGCACTCCTATGATGCAAATGTTGGACCTCTTGAAGTTGTCCTAGAGGCTATTGTCATCATTTTTTTGGATTTTTTTCCTTCTCATTGTTCTGATTGGTTATTTTTAGCTTCCATATATTCCAAATCATTGATTTGGTTCTTGGCTTCATCCACTCTATTGTTTTTTCCTATAAACTGTTCTTTATTTCAGTTAGTGTATCCTTCATTTCTGACTGGATCATTTTTATGCTGCTGAGGTCCTCACTAAGCTACATGAGCATCCTTATAACCAATGTTTTGAACTCTGCATCTTATAGATTGCTTATCTTCATTTCATGTAGTTCTTTTTCTGGAGCTTTGTTCTGTTCTTTAATTTGGGCTGTGTTTCTTTTTCTCCTCATTTTGGTAGCCTCCCTGTGTTTCTATCTTTAGGTATAGCTCCCTTGACTCTGTGTCATTGTAGTGTGGCCTAATGTAGTAGGTGTCGTGCAGGATCCAGTGGCACAGCCTCCCCTATCACTCAAGCTGGGTACTCGAGCTGCACCCTTCATGTGGCCTGAGTACACCCTCCTCCTGTAGTTGAGCGTTGGTTGATGTTGGCAGCTCAAAGGGAGTGATTTACCCAGGCCAGTCAGCAGCAAGGACTGGCTGTGACCACTGACTACCAACCTCCACCCTCCATGGAGGATCAGCTGTGCAGGACAGGGTGGTGGTGCTGGACATGGTCTGCTGTCCATTGGGTGTGCTGGCCCCAAGCTTTCCCTGGTGGTGCAGACCAAAGCCAGTCCCCACCTGTGTTTTGCCTGCGGCCATCCTGCCTGAGCTGTAAATAATCTGAGGTGGCTGCTGCTAGTGCCAGGCCTGAGGCTGACTGAGGCCAGCTGTTACTGGTTTGATAGGATTTTAGGAAGTTGTGAAGCATAAGCCAAGAAAAGCAGCTTGGATGAGTCTGTAAGTTGGGTGAGGCAAAGTCTCTGAGGATTTCTAAGATGGGTCAAACAATGTTAGGCAGGTTGATGAATTCTCAGATATGGCACCAGCTTACTGGCTCCGTGGGTTTAGAAATACACAATGCCCTCTGCTCTCCTTGATGCTAGACACTTCGGTTTCTCCCTGTGTACTGCTGGTGCCTTTCAAGCTGCTACCCTGGCACTGGAGTGCAGACAGAGTGAGTCGGAGTAGATGAGTCCATGTGTGGGTTCTTTAAGAGGAACTGCTTGGGATTCCACTGTTTCTTTCTTCCACTGACTCCATCCCTGCTGGGTTTTGCAGCTAGAAGTTGTGAGGACTTATTTTCCTGGCACTACAACCCTACGCTGGGACTCCTCACTTCCAAGATATCCCTCCTGAATTTTTATCGACCACACGTGGGTATGAGACCAGCCCATTCCACGTTCTGTGCCCCTTCTACCTGTCTCAACGGATGTGTTTTCTTTAATTCCGTAGTTGTCAGACTTCCATTCATCTCAATTTCTGACAGTTCTGAGCAATGGTTGTTCTACATTTTAGTTGTAATTTTGATGTGGTTGTGCCAAGAAGTGAGCTGTGTCTGCCTATACCACCATCTTGACTAGAAGTTGTATAAGTTCAAATTCTTTTCAAATGTTAAAAATATAATTTGTAGACTGCATTAGTAATCTAATCCCTGTATGTCACTCATAGGAGAGTGCCATGGGTGAAGCTAATTTATAATTTAGTTCACCAAAATCCCATAGTTTTCTTAAAGGTATTTATGTCAATTTTTTTTTAGACCTAACTATACATACAGTGGATACAAGACTCATCTAATACCAGAAATTAACTATCTCTTAAGAGAAAGCACAGGGGTTCAAAAGACTTTTACAAGTTGGGGCAATTAATTACCTTTTATTTAACCAAGTTCTAAAACAGATATGTAACACCTAATCTATCTGTATTACAGGCCAAGGAGAACTAAAAATGAAGCATTCTTTAATGTCTACTTAGAAATCCCCTCCTGTGCTATTTATAGCAGATAACACATGTTATCCTATAACTTAAGGATTTAAACCCTCTTCAGTTTTAGTGATCAAGAGACAAATACTTAACATGATGTTATAAAAAATAATGATCTTGCTCAGAATAATTAGTTTTACGGTTAAGGTAAGATGTATTTCAGAAGGCACAACCAAGTCAAGCCCTCTGACTCATAATAAAAATTTTATTTAAGTATTTTACTAAGGAAAAATTATAGCAATAGCAGCAGAAGACACCATTCATTAAATACTTTTTACTCTGTTAGGTATTTGACATGTATTCATTATCTTTTTAATCATAATACCTATTCTAAGTAATAGTTAAGTAACTTGCTCAATATCACACTGGCTAAGTGAGACCAGATTTGAATCTTACTCTCACATTTAAAGCCTATATTGTGCTCTTTCCAACAAACGAATATGGCATGGATCCTGTTGAATATTCTAGTGTTCTGCAGTAATAAATCATAACTAGTGACAAAACTATATAAACAACAATCAGAATCCAAACTAAAATGGCTACTTCGACATAGTATTTTTAGCCTTGCTTTTATTTTATTTTTTTTTTTGATTTTTTATTTCATTATTTTTAGAAAGACGGGAAGGAAAAGAGGCACAGAGGGAGAGAAACATCAATGTATGGTTGCCTTTCACCTGCCTCCAGCCACAGACCTGACTGAAGACCTGGTTTGCAACCTGGTTATGTGCCCTGGCTGGGGAATCGAACCTGCGACCTTTGGGTTTGCAGGCCTTAACCACTGTGATACCAGCTAGGGCCTAGCCTTGCTTTTAAAAAGCATGCCTAAACTCAACTCAAAATGAACAACAAAAATAAAATAATTTCTAAAAGGGCAAAGGACTTATTTTTTCAAAGGATATACAAATGGCCAACAAGTACATGAAAATATACTCAACAACATTAGTCATCAGGGAAATGCAAATCAAAACCACAGTGAGATACCCTTTCATATCCATTTGGATGGCTATTATCAAAAAAACAGAAAATGACAAGTGTTGGTGAGGATGTTGAGAAATTGCAACCGTCCTATATTGCTGGAGGGAATGTAAAATGGTATAGCCACTGTGGAAAGTTTGGCAGTTCTTCAAAAAATTAATCATAGTATTACCATATGACCTAGTAATTCCACTCCTAGGCAGATAGTGAAAAGAATGAAAACAGCAATTCAGGCAAATATTTGTACACCAATTTTCATGTAACATTATTCATGCTTGACAAAAGGCAAGTGCCCACCTATAGATAAGCAAAACGTGGTGCATGTGTGTGTGTGTGTGTATAATATTCAGCCTTAAAAAGGAAAGAAATTCTGGTACATGCTATGACATGGATCAACCTTGAAAACTATGCTAAGTGAAATAACCCAGACAAAAAATAAGAAATATTGTCTAATTCCACTTGTATGAGGTACCTACAATAAGCAAATTCATAGAGATAGAGAGTAGAATAGGGGTTACTAAGGGTTGAGGGAAAGAGAGTAAGTTGTTAAATGGGTACAGAGTTTCTGTTTGAAATGTTGAAAAAGTTCTGGAAATTTAGTGGTGACGGCTGTACTGTCAATGCACTTAATGCTACTGAATTGTAACACATAAAAAAAAAGACTAAAATGGTAAATATTACGTTACTAAATTTTAAAATAATGAAAAAAATTATACCTAGATATATAGCCTATTGATACAATCATTAAGAATGTTCTATAATGGAGCTTTAATTAAACAGGCCTTACCTTAGTGGCTTTATGTATTTTCAGATAAGCAACACTAAACTTAGATAGAAAAATAATAAAAATAGGAGATAGTCAATCAAATGCTGATGGAAATAATTTCTATAAAGGACTGTCATCTTTACTAATCATAATAAATAAGAAGGTAAACATCAAATGACTAATCTTTCAATTGGTCTGCACCTATCCAAAGCTTAAATTAAAGAAAAATATGATCTAAAACAAAAAGGAGTTGTCCACAAGAAGAGCATGAATTGTGATACAAAATATCTAGAATACCAATTCTTACAGAAAAATAGCCTTATCATCTGTACCATCATAATACAAGGACAAAGGGTCAAATAAAAATATATCTGGTGAGTTGATGATTAATTTTTTTTAACTATCATTAAAAAAACCATTTAAGTACTTACCTGAAGGTGATACTACAGAAACTCTCTACTTCATCAATTGTTAGAAACAAGTTAACTTGGGGGGAAAGGGGCCCACTGACTTAATTTGATACCTCAAAGTGATCAGTTTGTCACAAAACACACAAACAGAACCCAAATTTTGCTGCAAGGAAAATTCAGCACGTGATATCAAAGCCTAAAATGGCCAACAAAATGCACCAATACACTTTTACTAAAGACGGTATGGTTTGTCTTCCACTCAAAAGTCCAATGAAGCAGTTTAGACAAGAACCAAGTATAAAGGAACCATGGACATGGACAACAGGTGGGATTGACTTTGGGGGGAATGGGTGGGTGGGGAGAGGGACAGAGGGGAGCAAAAAGGGGATGGATGTAATACAACAACAATAAAAATTTTTAAAAAATGAAAAAAAAAAGTCCAATGAAGCATAATTCAAGGGTTAACAAATGACACAGTACAAAGGAAGAGAAAAATGGATCCATCAGTTATATCACTTCATTACATTTGCACCCACCTTTCAGATTTGTTTTGACGAATACAACCTTCAATGATTTCTTTCACTTCAGGATCAGTGACTTTATTGAAACTAGCCGGTTTTATACCCTTAAAGGAGAAAAATGGTTTCTAATCACATATAAAGCAATTGAAAGCCCAAATCTATATGACATTTATTAAAATAATTATTTTTACCACTAAACCATATTCAAGTTTTAAATGAGATGTATAGTATAACTTTAACAACTTTTTTTTTTAACAACTTTTTTGACAAGGATTTTTGTCATAGTTCTACAAATAACAATGAAAATGTTAAGTAATCTAAAATCAACAATCAAAATTACATGTTATATAACATATATGCTAATATGCTGACATTCAAAATGTTCTTAAAGTAATTTGTAACATGGGGAAATTCTCATACTGCAACATTAAGTATGGAACAAATAGGACCCCAAAACATATACTGTATAACCCCAATTATAATAAATAAGTATTCTTTTTTTAATAAGTATTCTTTGAAATCAGAAAAATCAATGTTATTTGAAAAAAATTAAAAATTTTAAAAATAAAATAAAATTAAAATTAAAAAATTTAAAAAAATTTTGAAATATTTTATTTATTATTTTTAGAGAGAGAGGGGAAGGGAGAGAGGCAGAGAGGGAGAGAGATGTCAATGTATGGTTGCCTTTCACCTGCCTCCAGCTACAGAGCTAACTGGAGACCTGGCTTGCAACCTGGTTATGTGCCCTGACTGGGAATTGAACCAGCGACCTTTGGGTTCGCAGGCCGGCACATTATCTACTGTGCCACCAGCCGGGGCTGAAAAACATTTTTTTTATTCTCACCTGAAGACATTTTCACTTGTTTATTTTTAAGAGAGAGAGGAAGGGAGAGAGGCACATTGATACAAGAGCATCATCAATTGGTTGCCTTTATACACACCTAGACCAAGGATCCCTGCCAGGACTAAGGATGGTAAGCGTCCAGATCCAGGGTCCCATGTGCCTGTGCCTGAACTGGGAATGAACCCACAACCCAGGTATGTGCCCTGACTTGGAATCAAATCTGCAACCATTTAGCTATGGGATAATGCTCCAACCACTGAGCCACACTGGCCAAGACTATTTGAAAACTTTTGAAAATTCCTAAGAAATGTTTCTCTATTGCAAACATTTCAAATCAATGTTATTTCAAAGTCTTCTAGAATGGCTAGAAGAAATGAACAAACTGATTTGTTAGAGAAACTAGGTCATATGTCGTATAAAATATCCCACATTCTGAACATCAGTCTATTTCGTATGTCACCCTAATCAAACCTCTGGAGGCAGACTTGGGGTCAAATTCTGCCATTACTAACAGCTGTGTGAACTTGGATAAGTCACAAACTCTGATTCTCAATGTCATTTATAAACTAAGGATAGCACCATCTTGCAAGGATGAAAGCATGCAAATATAGCATACATTTAAAAATAGTACCTCTTAGCACTAGTTATTTGAAACAACCTCTTTTCCAGCCTATCTTAAGCCACCCAATCAGATATGAAGTATACCTATTTTGAACAATCCAAGTATTTTGCTTCTACCTCTCATGGGTCCCTTACAATATTTCCACCCTCTTATTTTTATGTGTATTTGTGAATTTGTATTACTGTCCTACCAAAAATGTAAGCTCTTTGTGGGTAGCAAACACTTCTTATTCATCCTTGCATTCCTTGCAATTTCTAAAAAATTACACATAGCAAAAATCAAATACTGTATCTGTGAAACTATATTTTGAATGTCCTTTCACAATCAGGCTTTTGAACTAAAAGAAACCTTCAAGCTATTTAGCCAATATTTATTATTCAAACTTGGAAAAAGGTCCATGTAATAAATATCTAAAATTTCTTTACAAACAAATGCATATGTATAACTATGTTTTCCCAAAGATACCCATGCAAAGCATTTTATATGACCCCATCCCAATAGAATATAGGTAAATATTATAGCATAAGTCTAAAGCTTGCTTCATTACAATTATGTTAAGTTTAGGACTATTATACAAAACGACACCAAAAATGGGTTTTACTAAATTGATTTAAACCAACTTCAACAGGAAACATGGCAATTTGTGAAGTAAAAAGAGTAAAGTTATACCTACACTAGTTACTTTACGGTATATTTGGGCAGCATTTTGGCACTCAGAATAAGGGTACTCCGAAGTTGCCATTTCCAGCATACACATTCCAAAAGCATAGACATCTACAGATTCATCATAATGCTCTTCATACATCTCTGGGGCCATAAACTCAGGAGTCCCTACAAAATAACACCAAAACCACATTTTTATTAAAAACAAAACTATATTCACCCAGATTACTTTCCCTTGCTCATAAGGAATACCTGAGTTAATTTCTACTCCCTAAAATAAATCTAAAAACATAAAATTTGTTGCACACTTGCTATATCTAATATAAAGCACTTAAAAGAATTTCCTTAGCTTTCCATACTGATAAAGTACAATTTATAATGTTCAAGATTAAGTAATGATCACTAAAATGTTTTCCTTCTATCCTTTTTTAATTAATGAAAATTTTAAATAATTGGTAAATTCTTTCTTAAATCCTCAGAAACTTTAAATAATCTTAAATATATCCCACAAAAGAAATACACTAGTATGTCTCCAATATAAGGCAATATATAATAGATATTTCAAAGCAAATTTACATTCCATGCCAGGTATCAGCATACTTCTCTGTAAAGGGCCAAATGGTGAATACTTCAGGCTCTGCCATTTATGTGTTCTGTCACAGCTACTCAACTCTGCTATTGTAGTACGAAAGCAGCAATAAACACTACATAAGTAAGTGGGTATAGCTGTGTTCCAATAAAGCTTTATTTACAAAAATAGGCAGCAGAGCCTGATTGCCCATGTGCTGTAGTTTGCTGCTCCCTGTTCTACACATATACAGTTAACAATGCTCTATCTAATCAGATAAACTATAAAATGTTAATCACCAATGACACTCTTAGCAAACGATGTGCGCATTAAGGTGGCTAAGCCTAGATCACCAATCTTCACAGATCCAGTAGGTCCCGTGATGAAAATATTGTCACACTTCAGATCCCGGTGAATAATAGGTGGAGTCCTAGTGTGCAAGAACTGCAACCCCTTTAAAATTTGCCTGCACCAGCTTCTTAGGACTTTTGGTTTCATCACTTTAAATCGTTTTAAGTACCTACATAAAGAAAAAAAAAGATCATGTTGATAAAAATACCTAATTTACTGTATGAGCAGTATTATTATTAGGGTAAATCATTTAAGCAAGCAGATATTGTATGTGTTGTACTACAATTGCCATCACTAAGTTGTTTTTTAATTGTCTGTTATGGCAAGAAAATTTGAATTCTAAGAGCAGACATCCTACGAAATCTAGCATTTTTAATTCAAAATAAGAATTATACCAATCAGAGTGGCCTTTTGTGAAATGACAGCACAATTTAAAATGCCCCTCTCTATTTCCTAATATAGAGTCAGCAGAGAATTTAACTATGTAAAATTTTAGTGTAAACATGCTAGGAAACAAAATGTATACCCCACATTTAATAGTTAAAAATCAGTGATTATACCATCAAATGAAAAACTGTTGTCAGAAACAAAATAATAGACTACAGATATGTGAATGGGGCCACACCACCAACTTTTCAGTATCTTTTACAAAATGACATTATATTATCTCTACAATGATTCCTAATTCTAAAATCCTATGTTATCCCACAAATATTAATGCCTGGCATTGTATTTTCTATTTTAATTGATTTTAGGGAGAGAGAGGAGATGGGACGGAAGGAGACAGAGACATCGATTTGTTGTTCCTCCTATTTGTATATTCGTTGGTTGCTTCTTCTCTATGCCCTGACCTGAGAGGGAATCTAGGCTCCAGCCTTGGTGTACCAGGACAATCCTCTCACCAACTGAGCTACTCGGCTAGGGCATCAACATTGCATTTTCTAGCAAACTTTATTAACATCCTAATTTTTAACTTGCCCTGAATATAGTAACTAGATTAAGGATTCTAAAAACTCTTTAACCAAGTAGTGTTATTTTATACGCAACTTTTATGACTGCTGAAAATTATTTCCAAAAAGAACTCCAGTAGCAAGCACTGTTAGAATGAACTTACGTCTTTAATGTTCCTGATGTCATGAGTTCGGTTACTAATACAATGCATTTCTTTCCTTTTAATATAGACTCCCAGGAATCATAAAATCGAACTATATTGGGATGCTGGAGACCCTTTAACATTTCAGCTTCTTCCTTGAACCTTTGCTGTTCAGCTTTGGTTAATTTCCGGTCCTGAAATGGAGGAACAAGTTCCAAATTAAAGCGTAGAAATTCTTATGTACATTTCTAATACCACTAAAATAAGAGTTTTACTATATTGTATTTACTTATATATATGTTTATTGTTGCCTGCCAATTATTTTCTCAGGACCTATGTAATCATTGATGTCTTTTTTTAAAAGATTTTATTTATTATTTTTAGAGAGAGGGATAGGGAGAGAGGCAGGGTGGGAGAGAGACATCATGTATGGTTGCCTTTCACCTGCCTCCAGCCATGGATCTGGCTGGAGACCTGGCTTGCTACCTGGTTATGTGCCCTTGCTGGGGAATCAAACCAGCGACCTTTGGGTTCGCAGGCCAGTACCTTATCCACTGAGCCACCAGCCTGGGCACTGATATTCCTTTGTTGGTTACTTTGACTCCTCCCATACAGCAATACAGCAGTTTTGACATTTCCTAACTATGTTATAAACCTACCAGAATAATAAATCAATATATACCTTAGAAGTTAACATTTTCTGGTGATCATTTTTTTCCCTAAAAATCTTATCCATTATTTTTAGAGAGAGGGGAACGAAGAGAGGCAGAGAGGGAGAGAAACATCAGTGTATGGTTGGTTGCCTTTCACCTGCCTCCAGCTACAGACCTGGCTGGAGACCTGGCATGCAACCTGGTTATATGCATAGGCTGGGAATTGAACCAGTGACCTTTGGATTTGCAGTCTGGTAATCATTTTGATATATATAGCAAATAATTATGTTGTATGCCTCAAACTTATACATTGCTATATATCAATTATATCTCAATAAAATGAAAAATAAAATTTCCATTGCTTGAAAAGAAATAATTATCTAAAAATGAGAAAAATAACAATCAAAACAAATAATATTAAAGGTTCCTTAAGAAACCCCCAAATTTGAGCCCTGGCTGGTGGCTCAGTGGAATGACGCCAGCCTGCAAACCCAAAAGTTGCTGGTTTGATTCCTAGCCAGGGCACATAACCAGGTTGCAAGCCAAGTCTCCAGCCAGGTTCATAGCTGGAGTCAGGTTAAAGGCAACTGTACATTGATGTCTCTCTCCCTCTCTGCGTCTCTCCCTTCCCCCTTCTCTGAAAATAATAAATAAAATCTTTTTAAAAATTTGATTTTGTAAAAGTAATATTTACGGAATTCTGAGAGAAAACTAAAATTCTGAACTCAGATAAGCTATCAATCAAGTTTACAATGGAAAACTACACATATTTCCATGAAAACTAGGACACAGAAAGTGTATGACACCACAAACCCCTTCTAAAAATAGTCAAATAATTTCAATTAAAATGTGACCAAATGAAGTCACTAGAAAATAAGGATGTGGCATACAATATATAATAATAACACATTTCCAATTAATGCTTATTTATAGTTTGGCCTTAGTAATTGGGTCATATGAGGTTTGTAAGTTTGAGTAAATTTTCTAAACAGGAATTTAAAATAGAAGATATATAATGCAAAGAGAACAGTCTGAAATTGAAATTCCAGATTATTTCATTAAAATATAATACACAAGAAAGAATAAAAAATTTTCTCTTCTGCAAAAGGAAGCAAGAGAAAAGGGAGTAAAGAACTATTTTAAGTTTTGGTGTTGATAGAGAAATAATCAAATGCACTAATTAAAAATGTAGGTATCACTTCCAGTTCAAGGAATATTAATTCCCCTACTTTCCTCAATCCTACCAATGTGACAAGAGAAACATAAATAAACCCATAGTAGTGGTGAAAATAAGGGTTCAAACAACAGGTGTTTTAAAGATAGAGATATGTACCTTGATAGAATATTTTTTATGAAACTCAAGAGAGTAGAAGAAATGGTAACTTGATAGAAGCAAAAGACTTGTTACAGAGCCTTTTTGTTAAGGCTTCATAATAACCCTTATAAAGCAGCATAACAGAGGTCTGGCAATTTTATTTTTGGGTTTTTTTTGTTTTTTTTTTTTTTTTTTTACATTACTCCTTGATGGGTATAAGGAAGTACGTAAAAGGATGTTTGGTGCAGCATGGTTTGCAATTGTGAAAAGTTAGAAACAAAATGTCAACAATAAAATGTATTATATGCCAGGTCCCATTCACTTCTGTATGTGCAGTATTTTCACCTAGGTGATTCATTAGTCATGCCAGCACCACTTAAACTATTTTTTCCTCACTGATTTAAAGAACATGTTTGTTGTATATTAAGCTTCCACCTATATAGGATTTTGCTTCCTTCTACCAATCTGTCTACTCCAGTGGCTTTCAGTAGGTTTAATAATTGGTAGGGCAACCAAATTTCCAATTCTTCATTATCTTATTGGTTATTCTCATCTATTTATATTTCAAATAAACATTAAAATCCTTTTTCCAAGTAAAAGAGAATAGTTCACAATCTTAATTGTAATTGTATTAAGTATATATTAAGTTAGAGAAAAGTAGCTTCTAAAAGCTAAGAACTTAGAATACGAGTTCTGTCCTCAAAGAAGTGAGGGCAAACACTTTTAATTATATTGACACATTGGCTCGATTCTTTTTGGACAGACCTTGTGTCTTTCCATTTTTTTCAGTTTCACAAGCTTTTTGTGCAGGCTAGGGCAGGGAAAAATGAGCTGTTACTCTCTCAACTTCTCTTTTCCTGAGCCACATATTTAATTTTAATTTAACATTTACATTTAGCAAAGTTGACTCTTTGGTGTATAGTTCCATAAGTTTCAACAAATTCATAGTCATATTATAATCATTGCCACAATTGAAATACAGTCAGCTCCACTATCCATTTATGGTCAAACCTTCTCCTTACTCTTACACTCTGGAAAATGTAATTCCTATAACTTGCCTTTTCCAGAAAGTTTAAATAAATGGGATAAAAAGTATATATATAGCCCTGGCTGGTGGCTCAGTGGATAGGTACCAGCCTATGAACCCAAAGGTCACTGGTTTGATCCCCAGCCAGGGCACATAACCAGGTTGCAAGCCAGGTCTCCAGCAAGGTTGGTAGCTGGAGACAGGTGAAAGGCAACCATACATATATTGATGCTTCTTTCCCTTTCTTCCTCCCTCCCTGCCCTTCTAAAATAATAAAATCTTTTTTAAAAAGTGTATACCCCCCCCCACACACACGTCTGGCATCTTTCACTTAGCGTAACAGCTTTTAAACTGATTAATATTGCTGCAATTATCAATAGTTTGTTGCTTTTAATTTTTAAAAGATTTTCTTTATTTCTTTTTGGAGAGAGGGAGAGGGAGAGAGAAATAGAGGGGGAGAAACATCAATGTGTGGCTGTCTCTTGCACACCCCCAACTGGGGGCCTAGACTGCAACCTAGCCATGTGTCCTGACTGGGAATTGAACCAGCGACTCTTTGGTTTGCAGACTGTCATTCAATCCACTAAGCCACACCAACCAGGGCTGTTGCTTTTAATTTTTGAATAGTATTCTACCTACAGATGTACCAGAATCTGCCTTTCCATTCCCTGGATGAAGTTTGGGTGGTTTCCAGTTAGGTGCAGTTACAATAAAGCTACTATAAACCATTCAAGTACAGGTGTTTGTGTGAACGTATGTTTTCTTGGGTGAATATCTCAACTAGGATTGATGAGTCATGTTTAACTTGAAAGGAACCTGACAAAGTGAAAAACAGTTCTAGATTTTGTTTTTTTACCAACAATATGAAGCCTAACTAGAAAAGTCTAGCCATTGTAAATATAACAATAACGGTTTATGTAACATGGGGAGCAGACTGGAATGCACTTGAATCAACAATGACATCTTCACTGTACTAGTCAGTGAGAGCAGTAGATGCCGTTCAGTGAGCACATGTACTATGTGGCCATCACCTTCAAATTGAGCGAGCAGAGCAACAAATCTTCATCAAATTTTGCATTAAGGCCCTGGCTGGTGACTCAGTGGAGAGGTTCTGGCCTGCAAACCCAAAGGTCGCTGGTTTAATTCCCAGTCAGGGCGCATAACCAGGTTGCAGGTCAGGTCTCCAGCCATCTCCATAGCTGGAGGTAGGCGAAAGGCAACCAAACATTAACGTTTCTCTCCCTTCCTTCCTCCCTCCCTGCCATTTTCTCTGAGAATAATGAATAAAATCTTTCAAAAAAAATTTTTGCATTAAGTTTGATCATTCCTCCATGGAAACTATCCAGATGATTCAGAAGGCTGAAGCTATTGGGCAACTGGTGATTGGCAGCTTCATCACGTGCCCATTCATGCATCACCTCATGCATGGATTTTGGTAAAACATCAAATCACCCAGGTGACTCAGCCCCTCTACAGCCCAGATTTGGCACCCTGAAACTTCTGCCTTTTCCCAAAACTAAAATCACCTTTGAAGGGGGAGATTTCAGACCATCGATGAGATTCAGGAAAATACAATGGGGCAGCTGATGGCAATTGGGAGAATGGTGTGCGGCCCCAAGGTGCCTACTTTGTAATCTATTTCTGAACTCTATTCTGTTCCAGTGATCTTTCTGTCAATACCATACATGTCCTAATTACAATACCTACATGTCCTAATTACTGTACCTTTAGAGTAAGTCTAGAAATCAACTAACGTGAATTCTTTAACCATGATCTTTTTCATCACAATTGTTGTAGCTCTTCTAGCTCCTTGCATTTCTATTATTAATTTTGGAATCAGCTTGTTAACATCTACAGAAATTCCTACTCAATTTTGATATAATTGTCCTGAATTTCTAGGTCCTATGGAGAGAATAGAGAATTGACATCTTAACAATATTGTCTCCTAACCAACCTATCCATTAATTTATTAGTGGTTTTCTTTATAGGTTTTGAGCAGGCAGATTCTGCACATACTTTGTTATATTTATGCCTAAGTTTTTAAAACTTTTTTTGGCACTATTTATTTATGGGGGGGGCACTATTTAAATGGTACTTTTTAAAAACTGCAATTTCCAATTATGCATTGCTAATGTATAGACATATAATTTTTTTTTTTTTATCAACATTGTATTCTGCAACCTTGCTAAACTCACTCATTAATTCCAGGATGGTTTTTAGACTCCTTGAGATTTTCTATGTAGATAATTATGTCATCAATAAGTAAAGACAGTTTTATTTTCTTCCTCTCCAATCTACATTCCTTTTATCTCTATTTTATGCCTTATTTCACTGGCTACAACTACCAGTATGATTTGACAGAACCATACTGAAAGAAGTAAGAGCAGACATTCCTGCCTTCTTAGAGAAAAAGCATTTAGTCTTAATTTAGTAACTTGATATCAGTTGTAGGACTTGAAAAAAAAATAGATGCTCTTTATCAGTTTAAGGAGATTCCCTTCTATTGCAAGTTTGCTGAGTTTTTATCATAAATGGATACTGAATTTCTTTAAATGTTTTTCCTGCAACTATTGAAATGGTGTTTTTTATTGTTTTGTTAATATGTCAAATTACAATGATTTTCAAATATTGAGCAATCCTTGCATTCCTGTGAAAACACCACAATCATCATGTGTTATCATCTGTATATATTGCTGCATTTGATGTGTTATTATCATGTCAAACATTTTTTTCTTCTATGTTTATGATGGATATTGTCTGTAGTTTTATTTTCTTATGTTTTTATATAGTTTTGGTATCAACTGAATGGCCTCTGGCTTGATTCTCGCTTTGCTGTCTTAAGGCAATCACTTCTCTGAAAAAGTTAGAGAAGATGACTTGGGCCCACTTTGTCATCCTCAACCTCCCAAATTCCTCCCCAGGAGTCTTTTAGAAAGGAGATAATAGAGACTGAAATTTTCCAGTAATTACATTTTATCAGCAGAGAAAATATAAACTTATCTTTCTCAATGTTTGTACTATTAATTTTCTCATGTATTGATTTTGCTAATTTTTCCACAATGGTGATTGAAAAAATAACAGTCACCACTCCTTTTGTTGTATTTTAATAGTTGTATTACCTCATAGCTTAGAATGTTTACTGAGTTTTGTTTTAGAAAACAAATATGTTGATGTCATTTCCTTATATTTCTACTTTAATCTTTTAATGAAGAATAGCTGCTGAATTTTAATCAAATGTTTTCTTAGCATCTACTCATATGACCATATGGCTTATTGATAGGTAATTGATACAGAACTATTTTTAAAACCTTAAAGCAGGATATTATCCATTTGATCCACTGATGATTTCTATTTGCTGATACTTTACTAAGGATTTTAACATCCACATTTATATGTGAAATTATTTTTGTATGATATAAAGATTTGGTATTAAGAGTATACTGACTCCATGAAATTAATTGGGGTTAAGAAATTTTAACATTGCAATTACTTGTCATTTAAAGGTTACCTAGAAATCAAGCTCTGAATCCACTTGATCTTGTTTTTCTCTTTTTAAATTACTAAAAAATTCAATCATAAAGAATACAGTACTAACAACCAACCTTTTTCCATTTTGACAAAATTTCTTCCATTTTAACAAAACATTACAGATATAGCTGAAACCCCCTAGACATCCCTCCTTGATTTTTTAAGTGTTCTTTTGTAAATTACTTTGCTCAATACTATATTTTAACACTTACCTATTTATATATATATATAGGTATACTTTAACTATTGTTCAGTATCTCATCATATAGTTCTATCACAATTTATCCCTTCACCTACTGATGAATGTTTAGGTTGATTCATGTTTTCTCTATTATAAGCACAATGCTGTACTACATATTCTTGGATGCCTCCCTTTTTTGGTGTCAACAAAAAAAATTTTAATCACCTTACTGTATTTTTTATAATAAATGGCCTATTTAACTTATTTTTCTTGGCTACATTTAAAATTTTTATTTTGATTAGGAATAACCCATTACTTAAGATTTCATATGTGTTATCAGTGTTAAAGGTAAAATCTAGATGGTGGGCATTAAGAATGTTCTCAACAAATCTTTCAATTTTGCTCTATATGTGAAATGTTTCATACTTAAAATGCTTGGAAAAATATGTTGTCAAAGTTGCAGATGGTATTCTCTTATAATTCTTTTCCAGAGCATAGCTATGTTTCATTTCTCATTTCTTTGCGCTCCTATTTTTCTTCATCAGTTCATTAATAATTTTACAGAGCCAAAAAGAGTAATTTATTCTATTTTTGTTTATATTTTTATTTTCAGTTATTTTTATTAATTCTCTCCTTTATTTTGCTTTCTTTTCCTGTTATTTCTCTAATGTCACAAAATGAGTACTAAATTCCTTCTAGTAGTTATTAATTAATAATTAAGACATTTTAGGGGATCCAGTTTCTTCGGGTTGTAGCTTTTACAATGACCTACAAGTTTTGTTGTAATGTCATCTCTTTTTCATTGCTTTCTAGGTAGTTTATAATTTTGGATTTTTTACCCCATGATCCAAAATTTAACTGGCAGTGTGATTTCTAATCTCTCCAATTAGTTAAGAATATCTTTGACACTTAAACTTACACAATGTTATATATCAATTGTATCTCTATAAAAAAGGCTTAAAAAGAGTTAAGGATCTCAAAGAACCAAAGCAAGAAATGCTAAACTTAGAAGAGATATAAAGACAAGTGGTTATAATTTTCTATTTAACCTAAGATGACCAATAAATCCTAAATGTCCATATAATGAACTAGAAGTCCTTCCCTTGTGATTGATCAGCAGATCTGCTCTGAAGAATTATGGATAAATTTTGATGCCCTTTGATTAAATATTAGTAAATACAAGTCTTTTCATGTGTCAAGATAAACTACTTCACTTTAACCTTTGATCCTATGGATTAAAAGTAGTTAGCATTGGGAATAAACAACTTTACAAGTTATAACTACCGTCCCAGATGTATTGCTAGGTGTAAAAATCCACTAAAAAGGTATGGCCAAGGTCCTCAAAGATCCACTTCTAATTCAATGAGTTGAAAGTAAACCTGTCAAACTAGCACCCAAATCCAGAAGAGAGCTTTCAGCTACTGTAATAACCTGCCTTTAAACACAGACCCCCCCCACAGTTGTATTAATGATAACCACTTTGATAAAGTAACTTTCACACACAGCCAATGAAAAGTTCTTACACAACAAAAGAATGATGAACCACAACGGCAAATGAGAAAGCAGTGATAACTAATAGAGGTGACATAGTCAGAAGCCAGGAAAATGACAGTCTACAATGTAACTGGTGACATAATCATACTACCTCTAGGTAAGTACACCTCCCCACAAAACATTAAATACCAAAATTTTCAGTGTTGTAAATAAATAACTTATATGGATGATAAATATAATAGAGGTCAGCCCTGGCTAGTGGCACAATGTATAAGGAGTTGGCCTGCAAACCCAAAGGTCGCTGGTTGGATTCCCGGCTAGGGCACATAACCAGGTTGCAAACCAGGTCTCCAGCCAGGTCTGTGGCTGGAGGCGGGTGAAAGGCAACCATACATTGATATCTCTCTCTCCCCCTCTCCCTGCCCTTCTCTCTAGAAGATAAAATCTTTTAAAAAAATTTTACTCTATTTATATATATATATATATATATATATATATATATATATATATGAGGTCAAATATAAATTTACCAAATAGTATTCAACCACTCCAATACTACTTTAAAAAGAATTACTGTCCTTATATGAATGTTAACTAAACACAATCTATTATACTATATGGCATGGTAAAAATGTACACAAAACCATTCCTGAAACAAGGCACAATACCAACATGACTAACCTGCATATGTATTTATTCAAGATAAGAAGCATTTCATTTCCAAAAGGTAAACTCTGGCCTTATCAGCTATGTCTCTTAATGCAAACACCAAAAATCAAGTACAGAACCAGGTCAGAGGGTATATGGATCTGTTTTTGCAAATGTGAAAGGAGGAAGAAATCAACAATATTATAAAAGCTATATTATAAAATAACTTGTTCAAATAAGGATGAACACTATGAAGGCTTCAAAATGGTGCTTACTTTACAAAGCCTTCTATCAATGGTTATTCTGGATAAATATGAGGTTGCTCAGTATTTTATCACTATCATTTAATGAACACTTAAACAAGTACCAAATGCTTTATAAGCATTATCTCAAATCAACATTTTATTTCTCAAGCTGAGTAGTATATACACAAGTTCCACTGTGCTTTCTTTATTATTTGTTGTATATCAGAAATATTTATTTTATTTTTTATTTTATTTATTTATTTTTAAAAAATATTTTACTATTTTCAGAGAGAGGGGAAGGGAGAGAGGCAGAGAGGGAGAGAGTCATCCATGTAGGGTTGCCTTTCACCTGCCTCCAGCTATGGACCTGGCTGGAGACCTGGTTGAAACCTGGTTATGTGCCCTGGCTGGGAATCGAACCAGCGACCTTCAGGTTCACAGGCTGGCGCCTTATCCACTGAGCCACCAGCCAGGGCTTATTTTATTTTTTATAAATGGAAAACTAGCCCTGGCCAGTTGGCTCAGTTGGCTGGAGTGTTGCCCTATACACCGAAAGGTTGCAGGTTTAATCCCCAGTTGGGGCATGTATAGGAGACAACCAATAGGTGTTTCTCTCACATCGATGTGTGTGTCCCTTTGTCTGCCTGTCTCCCTCTTCCTCCCTCTCTAAAATCAATAAATATACTCTTGGGTGAGGGATTTTTTAAAGTGGAAAACTACAGCTTCAAAATGTTAAGTAGCTTAGCTTGCCCAAGGTACTTACTGGCACAAGCAACACTGGAACCATATTTGACACCCAAGTACTCTCTAATTCATCCCTCTGCCTCTCAGAAACAATATTCACAGCAACAACTGCAGATACCTCAATCACAAGCCACTTTCCATGGAGAGGCTGTGTAGCACCCCAGAACTACAGCTAAATAAAATAAACACACTAGGGAAATGGTAATTTATAAATGGTAACACCAAAGAATTGATCAAGAAATTAACATAGCCCTGGCTGCTGTGGCTCAGTGGATTGAGAGGCTGCCTGTTCGAGTCTTCGTCAGAGCATATGCTTGGGTTTCATGTTGGGTCCCCAGTTCAGGGTATGTGACAGGCAACCAATTGTCTCTCATACATTGATGTTTCTCTCCTTCTCTTTCTCCCTCCATTCCCTTCTCTAAAAAAATAAAAACAATTTTTAAAATTAAAAAAATAAAGCAATCATCATATAATAGTCATAGTCTGGCAATGTTAAAACTTTTAGACAGCTATGGTATTAATACCTAAAGAAAAATGCTCATCAGCAATGGTCAGGATAATACATGGAAAGGGGAATGAAACTCATACAGGTTAATTTGTCTCCCAGTTCTGTTGAACAAAGAATATGTCCTCATCCATTCAGGACCTGACCCTTTAGTTCATTTGGGTGGTCTATTAGACAATAGTAGGAGGACACAGAGGAGCATCCACTTCCTTTACTGACCAAGCCAGTTTCTGATTATTATTTAGTTTCCCATATATCTAACCTACAGATCAACTAGAGCATTTGACCTAACAACTGTATTCCTCATTCTGAGTTAATAAATTTGTGTCCTAGATTTAGGTACTTAAGTTAGGACAAGTCAGCATCCCCAATGTGTCCAACATTGATAAAAGGTGAAGGCCAGACTTTTAACCATGGCAACATAACCATGAAACTGGTCCTCAAGACACGGAGTGTCCTTAAGGGATACTATTAATTAGTATCCCTTGAGCTTCAGCAGTTTAATGTTAAGATCCTTACAGCATCATCACATACATACACCAAAAGGTTGGGGGATTGTGTTTGTTCTCCTCTCCCCTCGACCTTCCTCTCTAAAGGCAATGAAAAAAATAGGTCCTTGGCTATGGATTAAAAAAAGAATCTTATTTTAACAAAGCCCATTTAAGAAATAATTTGTTCAAGAATAACTAATGAGGGGAATTTCTTAAGTCATCTACGTAAATATTTTATATATAACTAATGGAATAGAAATCCCTGCTCTGTCCCTCTGGGCAAGTTACTTAATGTCTCTAAACCACAGTTCTATCACCTGAAAACTAATCATCTCTATCTAATGTTAACTTTTTTGAGGATTAAATAAAATATTCAAATTAAGTACCTTTACAAGTGCTCAATTTTAATTTTGGTAAAAGGAAAGTGTATGGTACCATTATTAGTAACTTAAGATATACTAAAATTCTTCAACCACAAGTCCCTAATTTGGGGGTTTTCAGAAACTCAACAGTCATATTTAGGAACAGACCACATAAAATTAAGAGTAACTCCAATTATTAGATGTAGAAGGAATTTGCAAAATAGAAAATCAGCATTTTAACACCACAGTAATACTAAAAGTAAAAGACACCAATGGGTGCCAAAACAATGGGGGAAAGTGTGAGGGTAAGCAGATATTTACAGTCTCAAAGTATATACACTCAAGGTATTTATTAATCTACAAAGGGAAAATATTTAACAGTATAGAAAACCTATCATATGCTACCCTAAGCAACTGATCAAGGTTATAATCAGTAGTAATCGACATCAACATGTGTGTCCCCTGCTATGATGTCCTGAGAAAGTTCTGTCACTCTTGTGGTATCTTTGCCAAAACTTACACTCTAAATCAAATCATGAGAAACCATAAAACAAACCCCCAAATTAAGGGACATTCTACAAATAACTGGGCAGTACTCTTCAAAAGCTCCAGATTATGGAAAATAAGGAAAGACTAAAGAACTCCTACATCTTGGAAGAGACTAAGGGGACAAAACTAAATGCAATATGGAATCCTGCATTGAATCATAGCATTAAAAAAGGACATCAGAACAGTTCAGACAAGAACCTAGTATAAAGGAACCATGGACATGGACAACAGGTGGGATTGACTTTGGGGGGAATGGGTGGGTGGGGAGGAGGACAGAGGGGAGCAAGGGGGATGGATGTAATACAACAACAATAAAATTTTTTAAAAAAGGAAATCAGTGGAAAAACTGGTGAAATCCAAGTAAGTTCTGTACTTGAGTTTATACTATTGTACTAACAATAATATCTCACGTTTTGATAAACAATCTCTGCAGTTAAGACACTAACATAAGGGAAAACTGAGTGAAGGGGAAACAGGAACTTTCTAGATTACCTTCACAAATCTTCTGTTAGTAGCAAATTATCTCAGAATAAAAAGTTAAAAAGAAAAAATTTAAGCAGTAAAGGAGTGGTATTACTATTGCCCACTACTCCCAACTCTACCATTTCCTTCTAACAAACCTGTATTTTAACAGTCCTTTCATCTCAATTTCACTAATTCCAATCCTCAAACCTCCTTCTTAGTGACTATAAACTCGCTGTACTTAGGCTCTATGAAAATGGGGCCTGTGGCTGCCTTTTATCCATTATGTCCTTATCACTTAGCCCAGTTCTGGCACATTACAGACACTAAATATTTGTTGAATAAACAAATGAATGAATGGCAGCTGTGTATATTATATTCATCTCCTCTGGCTATTGTAACAAATTACCAGAAATTATGTGGCTTAAAACATCACAAATTTATTATCTTCCAGTTGTACAGATCAGAAGTCACTACACTAAAATCAAGGTATTGTCAAGGCTGCATTCCTACTGTTTACTTTAGGGAAGAATTAATCAGTTTCCTTGCCTTTTCTAGCATTTAGAGGTTGCCCACATTCCTTGGCTTATTGCCCACTTTCAACAACTGCATCACTCCAACCCCTTCTTCATTAGATTTCCTTCTGACTATAGCTATCTTTTCTACTCTCTCACAAGGGCCCTTGTGATTACACTGGGCCACCCTAGATAATCCAGGATAATCCATCAAAATCTTTGATTTAATTTAATTGCATCTGCAAAATCCTTTTTTATAATGTAAGGTAACATACAAGATCTGTCCCAAAAATATAGAGCCAATGTCAATATAATTAAAACAGTTCATGTGATAGGTACTTTCAGGACAGACCTCATATTTATAGGTTCCAGGGATTAGGTCATAGTCATCTTTCAGGTGTACTTATTCAGCCTACTATATGTATCAATTTGTTACCTATCAAGCATAGCTCAAAACTAACCCTTTGAAGTAACTGGGAAAATGAGTATTTCAAACCAAGTCTGTCCCCTGATGCTCTCACTCAGTTATTTTATGAAAGCATCTGCCTTTGGTTTCTACTTAATAAAGTTACTTGACAAGTTTTTAAACAGATACTAAAACATACACATCTAAGCAAATTTTATCCCTCCTCACTTCAATGAGAATATTGCACTTTGAAGGTTGGGTCTGGTTAAGTCAGTGGGAAATTGAACCGAATAACGCTTTTTGGAGGGTGTGACTATATGTAATGGAGCATTTTCTTGTGTGGCTCAAACAGCATCTGGAAATATTTCCAGGAGGGTCATAACAAAAATGTTTTGATAGCAAAAAAGTACCCCAAGGTGATTGCTTTGGACAACAATATGTATTCAGGAACAGAAATTTCAGAACATAGTTTTTAATTAGCTTTTCCTTTATTGGAAACTCAGCTGTTTTCTGTTCTCACATTCTCTAATTCTAATTTCACGATTAAATGTGGGTTTGATATCTAAAAACACACTTCACAACTTTGATAGAAGCTTTCAGTGTAGAAGCATGAATTTTTAAAGTTACTTCTAGTTCATTGCTTTGAATACATTCACTACTATAATGAAAGTGTCAACACATCCACCTGCTAAATCAGTTGTGTCTTTTCCCTTTATTTTTATTGTTGACACTAATACACAGATATCCCCTCTTTCCTTCCCTTTGCTTGCCTCCACCCAGCCTCCTCCTACCCCCTTTCCTCTGGTGATTGTATCTTTTTTTAATCTTTCTTTCAGTGATGTTTTGGTTGAGTTCAGAGACTATAGCTAAACTTTTTAGAGAAGGCCTGTTTAATTACCCTGAGAAGCACACAATCACATGTGACCCCACAGTGATGCTTATTGTAGGCACACTCAAATACATTTTAAAAACAAATAAACCTTTTTAGAGATCTATGATGTTGCTTTATTTAAAAAAGAGCTCCATTGGAGCCCTGGCTGGTGTGGCTCAGTAGATTGTGCTGGCCTGAGAACCCAAGGGTTGCTGGTTCAATTCCCAGCCAGGGCACATAACCAGGTTGCAAGCCAGGTCTCCAGCCAGGTCTGTAGCTGGAGGTAGGTGAAAGGCAACCATACATTGATGTTTCTCTCCCTCTCTGCCTCCCTCCCCTCCCCTCTCTCTAAAATAATAAATTAAGTAAAATAATGAATTAAATCTTTTAAAAAAATTTTAAAAGAAAGAAACCAAATGATAAATGTACTAGTGGAAATATTTTTCCAAATTATAGCAAAGCAAAAACTGGTTGTTTCCATAAGTAAAAGCAGAGTGCTGCTTATTTTGAAGTTTTTGGTAGAGGAGAAAACTATTAAAAACTCTTATAATTGCCCTGGCTGGCGGCACAGTAGATAAGGTGCCAGCCTGTGAACCCAAAGGTTGCTGGTTTGATTCCCAACCAGGGCATATATAACCAGGTTGCAAGCCAGGTCTCCAGCTAGGTCCTTAGCTGGAGGCAGGTGGTAGGCAATTATACATTTATGCTTCTCTCCCCCTTTGCCTTTTTCCCTTCCTCTCTCTCTAAAAATAGTAAATAAAATCTTTTTTTAAAAAAACCTCCTGTGATTGACTTCTCCTAAAGGTTAGTAAATAGGCCTCTCAGTAATATCTGAGCAAGTTTTTCAACATCATAAACTAAAATATACAAGTCTTTTAAACAGAAATTATGACTTATTGCCCTTACTCGTAGTAAATTACCAATGAAAGGAATTACCAAGTAATTTACCAAGTTCTGTACAAAGAATAATGCAAAATAGTTCCATTAATGCATACAAAATAAAATATGAAAACCATAAAACATGAAATGCAGATGTTTATGACCTAATCTTAAATCTAATCTATATCATCAAATGATTTGTTTGTTTGTAACATCCTCAAAACCAAATACCAGCAGTAAAATCTCTGTCCTGGTTCTTTCTTTGCATTGCCATAATACTCTAAACAAATGAATATGGTGCTTTGAAGAATTGTTGCACAAGGCTCAAATATCCACAATGATGGGTGGGGGAGATGCTATAAAGACAAAAAGGAAAGGTATAAAAACCTTTGTTGAAGGGAAGAAAAACCTTTTGTTGAGCTTTGAACTTCAAATAAAATGTAAAATAGTATTTAAAAAGAAGAGAACAGCCTAATTTCAGGGAAGAAGCTTAAGCAAGAGGTGGTGTGAATGCACTACAGTTCATATATTTTAATGATGTTAATAAATAGAATACATATCAAATTCATAACAATACAGAAATACTGACATATCAATTTTATATATTATGTACATGCATACAAAGACTGGAAAAGAATCTAGAATAATTTAAACATTAAAAATGCTCACTGGGGTGTTTTTCTACAAAATTGTTTAATTATATAATAAAAGACTTTATGAAAAAATATGAGAAATTGCCCATTTCAAACTTCATAATACAATTAAGTAATTAAAGGTGATGCCCTCATCCTTCTGGGATTGTAAATAACTCTTCCTTAATTCCAAATATGCATAAAATGAAATAATATCTAACAATTATATCAACTAAGTCCACTAATTTTGACATTCCTTTCATAATAGAACATTGCAATTGCTGTTCTCTGTATAAATTAAAATGTACTTAACATAATTTACAATATTTGCTGCACATGACAGTCCCAAATCTGGCTATGTATCCAACCACAAGGAGGAACATTTTTTGCCTTTTTGTTTTGGTTTGGTTTTATTGAATTTATTGTGGTGACACTGGTTAATAAAATTATATAGGTTTCAGGAACAATTCTATAATACATCATCTATATATTGTACTGTGTGTTCACCACCCCAGGTCAAGTCTCCTTCCATCTTATGCCCCTTCACCCTCTTTCCTCCTGGTAATTACCATACTGTTGTTGATGTTAATGAGGGTTTTTTTTTTCCTGTGCTTAATCCCTTAAACCAGTCAGAGGAAGACAAGTACCATATCATTTCACTTATATGTAGAATCTAATGAACAAAATCAACTAACAAACCAAATAGAAAGACTCATAGGTACAGAGAACAGACTGACAGCTGTCAGAGGGAAAAGCGGTTGGGGTCTGAATGAAAAGGATGATGGGGAACTTTTAAAAGATAAGTTCCTGGCTCTGTGGGGCTTAACTGGTTGGGTGTAGTCCTGCAAAGCAGATTCCAGGTGCTTGGGTTGCGGGTTATGTCCCTTACTGGGGCCCAGCGTGTAAGACAGGCAACAGATGTCTCACATCAATGTTTCTCTCCCTCTCTTTCTCCCTCCCTTCTTCTCTCTATGAAAAGAAATAAATAAAATCTTTAATACAAAAATAAATTCCTGGGTCTCATCTCCTGGAGATTTTGATTTGGAAAAGTCCGACATAGAAATCAGAATATATGATACTGTATAAAGGTCATGTTAGTGCATTCAGGGAATTCCTCCTCTAATTCAGCTAGTTCTTGGGAATGTTCCCTTATTTTAGTGCTTTTCAAACTCTGCTGTACACATAAATCACCTGCAGATGTTACTAAGAGGCAGATTTTGATTCAGTAGGTCTGGACTGAGGCCTAGGAACATGCAGTTCAAATAAGCTCCCAGGTGACATCCATGCTGCTGGTCCAGAGACCACACTTCACATAGTGAATAAAACCTTATGGGATCTTTCAATTTTTCCACAGGTGAATGATAGGAGGCAGGTCCTATCACTAGAAAATTTTCTTCAAGTTTTACTTAAACATTCTTTAGCACAGATGAAGTGCACAATTTGCAAAATACTTGACTTATCTTTACTATGGTGCCTACTACCAAGGGACTGGAAATTACTTCCCCCATTTATAGAGTATCAGTAAAAGATGAGTGTTACCAGTGTCATGATGCAGAAGTAAAATTAAAATTTACATAATTTCCAGTACATATGCAAGGATATTGACCATAACCATAGTTATAATAGTAAAATCTAGATGTCCAATAATAGAAGACTAAATAACTTATAAGTTCATCTATTAAAATAATGATGTAAATGTACACTTACTGGGAATGAAAAGATATTAGTGATAGTTTTTATAAATGTTTTGTAAAACCTTATAGTTTGATTCCATTTTGTGAGGGGAAGGTGTACAAAAAGTCATATATATTATTTACACAAAAGAAAAAAGCCAGAAAGATATATACTAAGTTGTTTAAAGCATCTCAAAGTAGAACTTCAAGTAGTTTTGGTGTGTGTTTCCTCTCATTATCTAATATTCTCCACTGAGACAAAGACCTCATAAAAGTATTAAAGGGTAAAAATGTGGTGTGAAGAAAATCAAGCAAATGCCACACACGCACACACCTTTCAAGAACTACTAGAATGGCTGTAATGCTAAGTAATTTGCATTCCAGCGTCATCAAGGGACTTCCTACATACAAAAAAACTTTGAAAGCCTGTTAAATTGTTGTTTTGCAACCCATCCAGGCTTACTAAATCTGAATCTCTGAAAATAAGCTCCAGAATTTGCATATAAAGCAAACAACTGACTGTTGTAAAGTTTGGAAACTCAAAGGCATGGGAGAGTTTATATGTATAAACGCCCTCAAAGAATCAAGAAAAACAGTGGATTAGGCGCCGGCCTGAGAACCCAAAGGTCACAGGTTCGATTCCCTAGCCAGGGCACATAACCAGGTTGCAAACCAGGTCTCCAGTCAGGTCTGTGGCTGGAGGCAGGTGAAACGCAACCATACATTGCTGTCTCTCTTCCTCTCTGCCTCTCTCCCTTCCCCTCTTTCTAAAAATAATGAAATAAAATCTTTAAAAAAAAAGAATCAAGGAAAACATTTCCTGTTCTAAGTAACATTACATGAACCCCTCAAATTTTGTTGAAATAAAAAAGGCAGGTATCACACATATATTTCTAACATATCACAGTCTCAAGTACTGACTATAATAGTTAACTCCTAAAGCGTAAAAGTTTCCAAAGTGAGACTTTAAGAGTTTCAGGAATTTCCTAACAATAAATTAAGTGGTTTCCCCAAAGAAAGCCACAATATAGTGTCTTCCCCTCAACTCCTCAAAATTGAAGGAAAAGCAACAGGAGAAAAAAAAAAGTTGGTGTAAGCACTTAAGAGGATCTAGAAAGGGAGTATTAATTTCAGAGAGGTGAGGGACAAGCCCTTAATTTTATTTTAATCTATGATACATTTTAATCCTGGATCACTCAGAAGGCCAGGTCAATGAAAACTAGAATTTATTCAAACTAAGAAAATTATATACCCACCTGCAACTCACACCAAGCAACCTCAACCCATGTTTCAGTGTCCAATCCTTTATATACTGTTTTAAAGGCTCCTCTTCCCAGCTCTATGTCGAATTTCAGGAACCTGCCACTAGGAGAAGTAGCTACAGCCTTCATTTCTGCTTCTTCTTCCATTTCCTTTTCATTTTTCTCCTTGTAACAATCTTTTGAGGAATCAGAAGCTGCCTTTGAACCTTGTACATATTTAACTTCTTGTTCACCTCTTTGCACATTTGTAGGAAGCTTTTCTACTCTTGGAATATTTGTTACAATCTTGGTTCTCTCATCTTTGGAGGAAGATTCAATGACTTTATCATCAACACTCTTTCGGAAAAATCTCTTCCTTTCTATAGTTTCTCCAAAAGCAGAGATAGTATTGTCTTTTTCCTTTCGTCTAGCTTCCACTGTCAAAATTGCTGCCATCTGATGAACTCTGTTTTCAAATGAAACTCCATCAGGTTTCTCCGAATCTTCTGTGCTAGCTGGCTCCCCTGAATCAGTAGCCATTGTAATTAAGGTTGGCACTTATTTTTTTTCCTGTTCTACTCTTTAGTCCAGTTACATCACAGGTATTAGAATTTTGAGAATGGTCTTCCTTTTATGTGGTCATGTTTCCATAGTTACCTAAAGAGGAGAAAAGGATATTTTAAAATCACCCCACAAAGGAAATCACTAAGGAGAAAAGAAAGTAAGTCACTTAATTTTTTAATCTATTTTTTCTTAAGATTGTTCTTTTTTTCTGTCCAGTTTTAGCAACCAGCAGACTCCTGGGACTGTGTCTTACTTATCTTGTTTACCACTGTAGTCCTCAGTGCCTAACAGCAGGCTACTTAACCTACAGCTCAGGAAGTCTCCATACTGAATGAATGTTGTTGGTTAGGAACCTAGTTCTCATGCCCTTCTATCAATGTAATCCATTATATTTAAAATAAGTATCTAAGCCCTGGCTGGTAGCACAGTGGCCTGCGAACCCAAGGGTCGCTGATTCAATTCCCCAGCCAGGGCACATAACCTGGTTGCAAACCAGGTCTCTAGTCAAGTCTATGGCTGGAGGCAGGTGAAATGCAACCATACATTGATGCCTCTCTCCCTTCCCCTCTTTCTAAAAAATAATGAAATAAAATCTTTAAAAATAAATAAATAAAATAAAATAAGTACCTAAACCCTGAGTTCACTGAACTGCAAAGTAACACACACATAATAAGTAAAACAAGCACATAATTTCTCTGTGGTGGTTTTTGTTTAAAATTCTGAAATTAACCTGATAGGTTTTTATTGTATAATATACTTATATCAAATTTACTATTTGACCAATTATCAGCATACAATTCAGTGGTTTTAAGTACATCTACAATGCTGTGCAATCATCACCATGAACTATTTCCAGAACTCTTCATCATCCCCAACTAAACTACAGAAACCACAAACAATGCCCAGAGCTGAGTAGAAGGAAGAAAATCATCAAGATCAGAGCAGAATTAAATGACTAGACTAAAAGAACAATTCAAAGGATCAATAAAACCAGGTGCTAGTTCTTTGAAAAGACAAAAATCAACAAACCTTTAACCAGACTTATCAAGAAAAAAAGAGAGGACCCAAATAAATAAAATCATAAACAAAAGAGGAGAAATCACAACCAATACCACAGAAATACAAAGGATTCTAAGAAATTGCTATGCACAACTAACTATATGACAAGAAATTTGACAACCTGGGTGAAATAGACAAATTTCTGGAAACATATAATCTTCCAAAACTGAATTAAGAAGAAGCAGAAAGCTTGAATAATCTGGTAACAACTAGTGAAATTGAAGCAGTAATCAAAAAACTCCCTGTACAACACCCAGGCTGGTAGCACAGTGGATAAGGTGCCGGCTTGCGAACCCAAAAGGTCACTGGTTTGATTCCCCAGCCAGGGCACATAAGCAGGTTGCAAGCCAGGTCTCCAGCCAGGTCTGTGGCTGGAGGCAGGTGAAAGGCAACCATACATTGATGTTTCTCTCCCTCTCTGCCTCTTTCCTTTCCCCTCTCTCTGGAAATAATAAATAAAATCTTAAAAAAAAAAAAAAGAAACTCCCTGTACACAAAGCCCTGGACCAGATGGCTACACAGGTGAATTTTACCAACCATTCAGGGAAGAACTAACACCTACCCTTCTCAACCTATTCCAAAAAAGTCCAAGAAGAGGGGAGACTTACAAACTCTTTCTATGAGGCCAGTATTATCCTAATTCCAAAACCAAACTGAAATTGAAACAATAACTCTTTGTCTCCCCAGTCCCTAAGTAATCTCTATCCTACTTTCTGTCTCGATGAATTTGTTTATTCTAGGTACTTCATATTGGTGGAATCACATAGTATTTTCCCCTTTGCATCTGGCTTATTTCACTTCACATAAGGTTTGCAAGGTTCATTGATGCAGCAGCAAGTACTAGAATTTTGTTCCTTTTTAAGGATGAACAATTATTACATTGTATATATATAACACATTTTGTTTACCAACTTATCTGGTCAACAGACTGAGTTGTTTCCACCTTTTGACTATTATGAATAATGCTGCTAAAAAACATCCAATGGTAGTTTTGAGTAACACAAATACTATGAGTTTGCCTTCAGATTTCAGCACAAGGAAACTACTGTAAAATACACATTATTAAACACATTATACTGAAAATTTAACACTACTAATTCTTTAAGAAAGACTTTAAAGTATGCATTCTCTTGAACCAGCAATTCTACTTATAGGAACTTGTCTTAGAAAATAATCAATTTGTGCAAAGATTTAATTATAAAGACATTCGTTATGGTACTTATAATTTGGAAAAACTGTAAACATAAACCCAATAGGGATTTCATTAAATATCTCAAAATGAGATAGGGTACAGTATTTAAGAAAAACACTAGTTTTTAGTGAGATAAAAAGACATTCCCTACACATTACATGGTTAAAAAATATATATGCAACAAGCTTCCATACACACACACACACACACACACACACACACAATATTAATTCTAAATGGTGTAATTATGGGTTTTCTTTCTGCTTTTCTGTATTTTCTAAAGCTTTCCACAAAGAATATGTGGAAATAATATGGAAACACATAAGTTTTTTTATATTTAAAAAATTATATTTTTCAATTACAGTTTATTATATTCAATAGTATTTTGTTAGATTCAGGTGTACAGCAAAATATTAAGGGGATCACTTTGTAAAGTATATGACTGCCTAAAGAAAAAGTTTTTCAAATGAATGGTCAAACAACCAATAACAAAATTCTCTTCTCACCACAAACATGCATCACAAAGTTAAGTTTGTATACCTTTTATGTTATGTACCTTGAAAGGCAGTTTTTCATATAAAAATGCACAGAAATATCAAATTTGAAAAACTAAGAATAACAACCCCTAACTAAAAGAAACAGAATGGAAACACACCAAATTGTTCTATATATTCAATACAATTCCAATGAGCATCCCTGCTGAGTTTTTTGCAGAAGTTAACAAACTGATCCTAAAACTCATAAAACTTCAAGGGACTCAGAGGAGCCAAAGCCAAAACAATCTTGAAAAAGAACAAAATTCTAGGACTCACCCTTATCAATTTTAAAACCTACCACAAAGATACAGTATTAAGACAGTGTGGTAGTGGCATAAGGATAAATGGAATGAAAATAGAGAATCTAGAAGTAAACCCACATATTTATGGTTGATTGATTTTCAGTAAGGATGCTAAGACATTTCAGTGGGGGGAGAACACTTTTCAATACATGGTGCTGGGACAGCTGTATATCTATCTATATGCAAAAGAAAGAAGAAGGTTTAGTGGGAAAAATGCTGGAATTGAGTCTCAAATAAAGAAATTAGCTGATCCATGCAGAGGGAAGATAACAAAGTCATGAAACAGCATGGAGTAAGGTACATGAATGGTACCATGAACAGTTTATTTACATATATTAGAAGGAGGCAGGTGAGAACAGAGGGACCAATAGTCACCAAGGAATTCTATGCCACACAATGTAAAATAAGATGACCAGTTAGAGACCTACTATAACAATCCAGGAAAGAGATACTGAAATTTGAAAGAAAATATTGTCAAGGATAAATTCAAGATGCAATAAAGGAAGTTTTAAATTCATGATTTACCTCCTGGATGAATATGGTTGTGAGGAGAAAGGAAGAATCTGTAACTCCCAGAAATTTGCCTATCAGATGGCACTACTAGGACTTATCTGTGCTAATACCAGAGCTAAGAATTACAGTCATGTACCATATAATGACATTTTGGTCAAAGACGGACCACACATCATATAGCCTAAGTGCCTAGTAGGCTATACCATTTAGGTTTGTGAAAGTATACTCTACGATGTTCACACAGATGAAATTGCCTAACAACACATTTCTCAGAACATATCCCTGTTGTTAAATGGTACATGGCTCCAAACTAAGGACTCATGAATCATTTTAGGAGGTTACATTGCCAAATCAGCATATTGTGAAAGTCACTGAATAAAACTAGTATTGTGTGAAAGTAAGAAAAGATAACTAAAAATGCCTCACTTAGGTGATTTTTTTCTTTAACTTATTTTGATATAATTTGGATTTAGAAAAAAGTATACAGGGCCCTGGCTGGTAGCACAGTGGATAAGGCGCCGGCCTGCGAACCCAAAGGTCACAGGTTCGATTCCCCAGCCAGGGCACATAACAAGGTTGCAAACCAGGTCTCCAGTCAGGTCTGTGGCTGGAGGCAGGTGAAAGGCAACCATACATTGATGTCTCTCTCCCTCTCTGCCTCTCTCCCTTCCCCTCTTTCTAAAAATAATGAAATAAATTATTT